>PJAB01001433.1:0-14530 GCA_002887195.1 Chrysochromulina parva
CTAGATGATCTGAAGCGCGAGAGGGCCGCGCCATTGAGTCTTCCTGGCGACAGAGGTGCCGAACATGGCCTGATCATGTCGGCGCGATCCTATTGCGTGAACCCCGTTTGAGCTGGTAGAGGAATGGTTGCCATCACTGAAAATGATCAAGCTCACCACAACAAATATTTAGCTGTGGGGCTGTGTGTGAAAATGGATTTCTCGGAAGATCTATGGGTCTATGCATGCATTCGGTTTCCTTTCTTACCTGTGGAGACCCACCTATGAATATTGACCCACCCTGAGGATATTGCTGAAGTCGAATCGTAGAGACAGAACATGCTGCGCATAGCCTCGCTGCTCGGCTTTTGCTGCTGCGTCTGCGTCGGTCGTCACAAGCCCTTGCTCGGCCTCGCCGCCGAGGGCGTCGACGGCACGTGTCACTGGTTTATGCACGGTCCAGACAGGGCGCTCCTCCTTGATGCTCTACACAGAGCACAGAACCCTGTCGACTGCAGCAACTCACGCGTGCTGCTGCTGGACGAATTCAACGAGCAGTCGGGCATGGGCTTCTCATTCCTTGTTCTCCATGCCCTCCTACTGCAGGCGATGTCGGAGAATCGCACACTTCTTTCGACCTCAGCGTTCATGCGTGGCCACTCATGGCGATGGTGCGACGAAGGCCCACAATCCCATGGCTGCTACTTCGAGCCCTGGTCGACGTGCGAGGACGACCCAAATCTGATCGCCGACTTTCTTACTGGTCGGCGACCGCCTGTGCAATGGGATGCTCCGAGCTTTGGCAAAGCAACGCTTCAGCATGCAGTCGTGCGGCTGAGCTTTGCCAAAGACGACCGTTCCCTCGGCATCTTCGCGCTCTACGCACGCTGGATGCACTGCACACCGGCGCTCGGCCGCAGCTTTTGGTTCGGTGCGAGCTGGGACGTGCTCCTCAAGTTTCGGCCGTGGGTGCACCGAACGTCCCTTGAGTTCCTGCACGAGCACGGCGTGCGGCTGCTCAGCAGCAGTCGTGGCATGTTGAACGGAAACGGTGGAGGCGGCAGCGGAGGCGGCAGCGGAGGCGGCAGCGGAGGCGGCAGCGGTGGCGGCAGCGGTGGCGGTGGCGGCAGCGAAAGTGGCGGCGGCGGCGGTGGCAGCGGCCGTGGAAGCGGCGGTGGCAGCGGCGGTGGCGGCAGTGGTGGCAGCGGCAGCGGCGGTGGCGGCGGCGGCGGTGGCGGCGGCGGTGGCGGCGGCGGTGGCGGCGGCGGCGGCAGCCGGGTCGGCGAGGCACGCATCGTAGGTGGTCGCTCAATTGGTCGCTATCGCATAGGCGGAAGTCGGGATGCTTCCTCCTCGCAAGCAGGCGTGCTGTCCACATCCGCTCGGCTCCGCCATGCCCAAACGGTGGCAGAAGCCGATGGAACCTTGCTGGTGGAGCCCTTCGTGGTTGTGCTCGTGCGTATGGGCGGTAAGCACGTCGAGGAGAAGCCTCTGCTGCTCAAACAGTACCTGCCTCCCCTGGCAAAGCTCTTGTCTTCCACTTGCTTTGGCACGCGCCACGTGCTGCTCGTCACTGAGACAGCCGCCGTCGTCGCCAATTTCAGCGCCGAGTGCAAGCAGCGCAGCTGGAATTGCTTTTGGACAGACCAACGCCGCTTTGACCTCAAGATCGACCCGTGGAATCCGGGCGACTATCGGAACCAATACGGCGAAGAGCAGCGAGAGAAGCTGCTGCAAATGGCTTTTGGCGCCAACTCGCGCAACAGCACACCAATTGCAGCAGGCGATGTGTCATCCTCGGGCACGAGCAGGCCGAGTGACCGAACGGTACCCTCGGCAGCACCCGAGGCAGATGCAACGCGAGCTCGTCGAGCTCGAGGACTCGGCGTCGACGACAGCAGTACAGAGCAACCGTCCCCTGCACGTCCTTTCAGCTCTACTCGCGAAATGCTCCATCACATCGGATCTTCGGATGGCACTCGATCCTCAACCTCGCGATCGCCCAGCACGGCGTCGCGCTGATCGGCTCGTTTGGCTCGGCGTGGTCGCAAGTCACCCTCCAAATGATGCATCAGCATTTCGGAGGGCCCGTACTCGGCTGCTCACTGCGACCGGGCTGGAAGAATGATAACCTTTGTGCGCACGCCCTACGCTCCACGCCCCGCGGTCGTGCAACGCGACCTCATCACATTTGCTTCTGCCTTCTCGCGGACTCGCGCCATGTTCCATGCCTCCATCCACAGATGTCTGGGTCCTCATCCTCTGCCTGCTCCCTCACCCATACCTCACCCATACTACACCCATACCAACCTATACCCCCACGTTGACGTATTACTTCCAGGAGCTTGAATTGAATTGGATCAACCTCTCTTACTCACGCCATTGCTGTGCCACATCAGATACTCGATTCACTCCGCCTGGTCGGCTGCAGCGTGCCTTCCCGGTGACGGAGCAGTGCCGCAGAGAGATGGCTCGCCTGTGCCGCGGAGGCGATTTCATGTACGAGGGCAACTTCAGCTATTAAACTTCAGCATTACTTGAACTGAAAATGTGAAAAATGCTTCTTTCGAGGGCAGGTATCGAGCTACATTCTGTAGGTCGGGTGGAGTGAGTCGGTCTGGAGTGAGTCGGTCGACTTTACATGTAACCTTATGTCTGTCGTGCGTGTGGTCGAGTGGCTGGAGTCAGCCGAGGTGGACAGCCTGAGCTTGAGCGCTCGGGGCGGGCGCTAGAGTTGTGGCCAGACGTTACAGACGCTGCCATCCACCGTTGTGGGATGGACTTTGATGTGTAAGGTTGACACAACCGAGGTGTTCATGTGTGAATAGTGGTGGTTGTCTGTAACCTTGTCTATGGATGTAAGTACCGATCTACCGATCATCGTCGTATGATCATGCCTCATATGTCGTATGATCGAGGTTGTCCAAATCGTGTCCAGTTGGTTGCCTTTTCGGGGCAAGTATCCGGGCAGAGCCACAGTCCCTGACTCTGCTCGGTGACTGGACGACAGAGACCTCGAAGGTGGTCCTTGTCTTTGTGCGTGTGCGCAGTGGCGCCAGTGCACAGCTCAGTCCTCAGTGGAGCTCTCTGTGGAGATCAGTACTCACGTCTCAGTGGAGACATCTAAAACGCAAAACAGTATGTCATCTCGATATGTCATCTACTAGCTCTCCAAAAGGTGATGCATCGTGTAAGGTGCATTATGCAAAGGTTAATGATATGGACTGTTGTATGTGTATCTACCAATAGCGAAGCAAAACAATTGCCCAAAACGGCGCTTGGTTTTGTTTGAGCTCGAGGCAGTCAAGCGTTTTGTACGAGCCGCCGGCGGTGACCCCTGCGACGGTCGCCGAGAACGCACGGCGCAGCCCGGCCCTCGCGTGCACGAAGACATGGACATCGTGTGTGGATTCAGAGGCATGGAAGTCGTGGCGCGACCGAGTTGCGACCGTGGTTGCGACATTAAGATTCTAGCGCCACGTGCACAGAAAGCTGTGGCCGTCGCTGATCGCACAGCAGCACTTTGGCTCCAGCGCGAAGAGGCGTACGGCAGGTGAGCAGACTGCCCCCGTTTATCACCCGTAAGGCGCGCAAGCATGCATGCCTACTCTGCTTACCTTTCCATAAATAATTCTCTCTGAGCCAGCTTGGTTGTCGGTCCTTCCGCAGGCCAACGCAACGCTCGATGCGAATGCAGGAGGAGTGGGCTGCGAGGGCAGCAGCTGAGGAGGAGTCCAAGAGGGAGGCAGCCAAGCGGGTAGCGGAGGCGGCAGAAGCAAGAGCGGCGGAAGAGGAGCTCATGAGGGCGGCCCGTCAGAGCGAGGAAGCCTTCATGAACAGGTATCGGGCGAAATGGCACATGGATGACCCCATAACGAGGAAGATGGAAGCTGAGACGTCGCACGAATCAGAGGTGGATTCTGACCATGCGCATGCCGAAGCTGCACACTTCTACGCGGATGCGACCAGCCGGCCCGCGCTCAGACTGCCGCCGCTCATGCCAAAATCGAAGTCTGCGCCCCAGCTCGCCAACATGTGGGTAAGCAAGCCAGTTCGGTCCAAGCGTGGTGGGGTGATGCTTCCGGCTACGGAGGTTTCTGTACGGCTTGCAGCGAGACACTCCAATAAGTGCGCTCGCCGCTCCACCTGGCTCTCCTGCATTCGGCCTGCATCGTTAGTACACAGCATTACGGTTTCTTGCGTCTCGATTCTCACGCATACTCGCAGCGTCCATACGGGGCACGGGCAACGACGAGGCCAACGGGATCGCCTGTGAGACGCATTGGACAGAGGAAATATGAGTTTTAGATGCACCGCCTTCGAAGGCAAGGCAATATGACGATATGAGCACTTGGAGAGCGCGCCCGGCCCGCCCGCGAGTGCGCACGGCAAAACAAAAGCGATCTCTCTCTGCTCTCGCTCGCGGTCCCGCGCCCGCCGCGGTCGCCCCACGGAGGCCCACGCCCGTCGCCCGCGGGCCGCGGCCGGAGCGGTCAACATCTCTACTCCGGTCTCCGCGCTGGCTCTTGTGATGATGTTGATGATTGTGCGAGACGAGAGACATGCCGAACATACTCGCCGTCCGTTCTTGCGTGACTTCAAGTCTTGTACAACACACGAAGTACACCTGAACGTTACCGCAGCGGATCGCCTTGGTGAATAAACATACAGTGCTCACATGGAGACACAATCTGCGAGATAAACTAGGCTGCTCAGTCTTTACGTTTGCGAAGTTGACCCCGTGTTCCGTTTACTCCGGTCTCCGCGGCAATACCGAATACGACTTGTAAGATGTAACGCGCGGTAACGCGGTCCTGACTCGACTGTGCGTGTTCACACTGCTTGGGCTATTTTGGCGCAGTGGCGCTCAGGGACGGTGACTGGCGTGTCGCGCCCCATCACAGAGAGTACGAGGGTGAGTGCCTGCTCGTTAGCCTCGCCTTCGAGCGGGCTGCGCTCGAGAACAGGGCCCTGCATCCCCTTGAATGGACCCTCGCATACCTCGACGACGTCTGCTATGGCGATGCTCGAGACATCAACCTTGCCGACGGCGCCCTCGTCGGCCGTGGGCATCGTTTTGGCACGCGTGAGCGCGACAATCTTCTCGAAGGCCTCGTCAGTCATCGGCATCGGGCGCACAAAGCCGCGGTTGCCAGCCATCTGACCGGCCGCGCTTCGGCCGCCACGGTCGGCGCCGACAAAGTTGATCACGTACTGCATGTTCGTGATGAAGAAGTGCAGCTTCGGGTCCATGCGCATGCGGACGAAGATGTACTGCGGCATGACGGAGCTCTCGCGCACCGACGTCTCGCCCTCGAGGACGGGCACGAAGACGCGCTCAATTTTGTTCGTGAGCCGCTGCGCCACTACGGCCATATTGATCGTGCGCTCCACCGCGCGCTCGAAGCCGTTGGCCGTCTGCAGCATGTACCATCGGAACTCCTCCTGATTTTGCACCTGCAGGTCGTGCACCGGAAGATTGAGCGCATGCCGTCGTTGTAGCATTTGGACGCGCTCGACCAGCTCTTTCTTGGTCCCGGAGCTTTTCTGCCCGACCATCTTCAGCTGCGTCCTCAACTGTTCGACGGTCATATTCACGGCAGGTGTTTGGCTGATATTGATCTCGTACTCGTCCTCTGCAAGCGCGCTGTTGTCCTCGTCCGCCTTGTCCTCGTCCTCGTCATCGTCAGGAAGCTCAAGGTCAAACTTCAGAGCTGGTGTACCCAGGCGCTTCGCGGAAAAATCGTACGCGAGGTGGTCACGAGTCCAGCCGACCTGCACACCTGTTGTGGCGGCCGCCGGGCGCCCATTTGCAGGCGGAAGGTGCAGCAGCCACGCCGCGGCGACGGGCAGCAACGCAATGAGACAGAAGGGCCGGCTCGGCATCGTTGTCATCACAGGGGACGCAACCTCAAGGGAGATCCACAAAGCGACTTTCGAAATAGGTGAGCACTCCCGCCTCAGTTGCTCGGCGGCCGTAAAGGCTCCATTTCATATGATAACGCACAACATTCGCAATGGCTTCCATTCACAATGGTGAGGCGACCACTCCGTCTCCTTTGCTCGATCGCCTCGAGCGCGGCGGTCAACAGCTTCCAGTTGCCGGCAACGACGCCACTCAACGCGGCGCTCCAGCTGGCGACCGAAGCCTTCGTAGCTGCAGCCGTGCCCGAGCCAGCTCTCTCTGCCGAGCACCTGCTGACCCGATGTGCAGGCTTTGGCAACGATCGCAAGCAGCTGACGCTGCACGCATCCGAGCCGCTCGATGAGGCCGCCGCGCGAGCCTTCGAATGCATGTGCAAACGCCGTTTCGAGCGCGTGCCCGTGCAGTACATCCTGGGCGACTGGGACTTCCACGACCTGACGCTTGAGATGCGGCCGCCAGTTCTAATCCCTCGGCCAGAGACTGAAGAGCTTGTGGAGCACGTGCTCGAGGCGTTGGGCGACGACCATCGCACCGGGGGTCGCGGTGCACGGCGCAGCAGCGAGATCGATATCCTCGACGTCGGCTGTGGAACTGGCGCCATTGGTTTGGCTTTGCTGAACCGTCTGCCAAACGCTCGCTGCGTCGGCATCGACATCTGTCCAACGGCACACGCTCTGTCCAAAGCGAATGCCGAGCGCTGCGGCCTGAGCGCGCGGTACGAGTCCCTTTTGGTCGACGGCGGCATCGCTGCTTGCGACCTCGCGCCTCGCCGCTTCGACGTGATCGTCTCCAACCCGCCCTACATCCCCCGTGCCGACATGGCGACGCTCGAGCCGGAGGTCGCGTGGCACGAGGACGCCGGAGCGCTGTGCGGCGGCAGCGACGGGCTAGACGTGGTGCGTGAGCTGCTGCTCGCCACGCCGCGCCTGCTGCGCGCTGATGGTCCACGCTCCATTTGGCTCGAGGTCGATACGAGCCACCCACCCGTCATTGAGCGCTGGCTGGGCGAGCAGGCGGCGTTAGGGCTCCAAATGGTGCGATGGATGCGCGACGCCTATGGACGCCCGCGATTCTGCGAGATTGGGCACACGGCCTCGCACATAGCGCGCACATAGCAGCCATCACGAAAATGGCCACATGGTTTCACATGGGCACGACCCGCACCGTTCGACCACGTGTTGTCCGGACCGCGGGCCGGTCGGAGGGGTGGTGGCGGCGTGGCGTGGCGTGCGGCGAGATCGGCGGATCCTGGGATCGGTCGGCGCGGGGTCAGCGAGATGTCTCGTCACAAAATTTTTCTAAAAAGTTTCTCGTACCGAATGACGAGATTCAGAAGTTGACCATTGAAGTTAACATCAGAAGTGACCAGTGATTCATGTCGACACCGTAGATATGGATACATATTTGCTCGCGGAGATTAAAGACCAACAACTCACGAGGCTAAAGCGGGCCAGCCGTGAGCCCGGTCACCCGTCAGCCGAGCACAACGATGTGCGGACCGCACAACCGGCCCGTGTTTTGGGATGTCCATCTCGGATGGCGTCTTCGCGATGCATCGTTGTGACTGGCGTGTGAGGGGACGGCTCACTCCATTGCCGACTCCGCCACCCTGGGACATATGGTGTCCGATATGGTTGAACAACATGTGTACGAGCACTCCTCAGTTTACCACTCCTTCGAAGAGCCGCTGCTCCCGCCATTGCCCCAAGTCTCGGAGACCGTGTTTTCGACGCCGACCGACAGCTCGACCTGCCGATGTGCTACAGTCCCTGTCAGATGAGGCAGGCATGTGAGATGGGGCCGGTTCAGGGCCGTTACCTTCTGCTCAAACATCTCCTGCGTCGGCTTCGACTGTATCACCTCTCCGAGAGCCTTGTTGATCTCAGCAGTCACCGATTGGCAGTCCACGCCCTTGATGCCGCGTACACGCTCCTCCACGCGTCCGTCAGCGTGGATGATGAACTCGAGCTCCTGCACAATGCGTTCGAGCGCCAGGTGATTCCTGAGGCACTAGTGGGGCACCCTCAGTTGGACGCATGGCGCACCTCCATCTCCATGAAAATGGCACGGCGATCGACGGCGGCTCGTCGAGGCAGCGTTGCGCACGGAGATGCAGTCGGTGCTGGTGAGTAAGCACTCGCCGCACCTAGAGCAGCGGCGGCCAACAACGCACGAATCTGGCTAGGTAACATTTTTCGTTCTTCGCGGAATAGTCGCGGATTTCGGGAAGAGTGCGTTTATGAATGTTCATACTTGAAGACAAACGGTTTGACCTCTTTGTGAAGAGTGTTCTTTTTGCGACGCTCGCTGATGAACACCGTGTAATCACCGTGAGTCGAGGGTTATCATGTTGCTCTCCTTCTCAAGGAGCGGCGCGGCGCTGTTGTCTCCATGGCGGATCGCGTCGCGAGCGCTCGCGACGCAGCGCTTTCCGGTGCCCACGATGGGCGACAGTATCACCGAAGGCACGCTGCTCTCGCTGCACAAGAAGGTCGGCGACTACGTTGCGATTGAGGAGCTCCTCGCCATGGTTGAGACTGATAAAGTGACCGTCGAGGTGCGGGCGCCCGCGTCGGGCACGATCAAAGCCCTTTTCTACAATCCGAATGACAACGTGCTCGTCGGAGCCGATCTAGTCGAGATTGATGTGGGCGCTGGCGGAGCGGGCGCTGCCGCCACCGCTCCAGCCTCCGCTGCTACTACACCGCCACCGAAGCCCGCTGCGGCGGCGTCGCCACCACCTCCCCCGTCAGCCCCATCGCCTGCAGCTGCAGCCATCGCTACCAGTGTGCGCCTGCACCCCGGCGGTCGGCCTTCGCTCATCAAATTCCCACCACGTGGTGCTGCGGCCATCGCTGCTGCCAAGGCCAAGCCCGTCGCCGCATCGGCCGCGGCGGCACTGCCGCTGTCTTCGCGCTTCGAGGACGGCAAGCCGTCGCCGCCCGGCACGATCACCTTCGCGGAGCTGCCGAAGCGCTTCCGCCCCAAGCCGCTCAGCAAGGAAGAGATAGAGGCCGTCGAGATGGGTGGGGCTGGCTACACCTGGTGAGGGTCGAGGCGACGCGACCACCGCGTCGTGTGCTGTGTGCAGAGGCAAGAGGGCTGCGAGACGCGAGCGTAGACGCTGCGCATTCGGCTACCACGAAGGAGAGGCAGCTTGACAGCTTTCGCTACACAAATCGCAGTTGCCTCGAGGAGCGCGTGGATCAGGCGCGTGCTTTCGCCAAGTGTGTATGGTATTAAATTGAGCGAGGCCTGTCTGTGCGCCGCCCCGCCGCCCTTGGAAACTACAGAAGATTCAGCTGCGCGTACCCGGCCACCGGTGCTGTAACGCGGCTGATATTGTGCGTTCACGTGTCGCTATTGTCTATACCGTGTTTAAATTTAAAATTAGCCTGTGCTATGCCATTGTTCGACAGTGGTTTCTCCGGCATCCGCTCACTCTCAGGGAGCTCAGTTGCGGGCGCCATCATCTAGAGGTCGATCATTCGGTAGCACGGCATGGCACGGGGACGGGGTGAGACATGCGAGAGCTGCGCTGCAAGCACGGCAGCTCTACGCCTAGACGAACACCTTCTCGAGGGCCTTGACTACATCGTTCTCGATGGCAGACGGGCTCTGCGGCGGCCCGTAGCGCTGAAGTACGGTGCCATCCTTACCGATCAGGAACTTGGCCTGCGACGAGAGGTGAACCGGAGACGGGTCAGCACAGGCGGGCAGGCAGTGGCAGCAGAGTGCTGAGTGCGGCAAGCAGCTGCGGGCTTACAAAGTTCCATTTGATGTCGTCGCCCAGCAGCTCGCCCTTTTGCTTCTTCAGGTACGCGAAGAGTGGGTGGGTGTTCGGCCCATTGACATCCACCTTGGAGAACAAGGGGAAAGTCACGCCGTAGCCGTCGGTGAACGCCTTGATCTCTGCTGGCGTTCCGGGCTCCTGCCCGCCAAATTGGTTGCAAGGAAAGCCGAGGACCACGAACCCCTTCGGGCCCAGCCGCTGGTACATCGACTGGAGCTCCTTGTAGTTCGTGTCCGTCAAACCTCATTTCGATGCAACGTTGACAATTAATGCCACCTTGCCCTCAAATTCACTCAGATTTACCGTTGCGTCTGTGCCCAGGCGCTTCGCGGAAAAATCGTACGCGCCCTTCATGACGACCGCATCGACTGCACGTCGCGAAGAGACCGACGCATGGCGCGAGCCAGAGCTGAGTGCGAACCCGCTCGCCGATGAGACCAAGAGCGTCCCGGCGGCAAGAAGACGCAGCATCTATCTCGAGACCGCTTTTCTGGATTTGCACTTTCCTGGACTTTGCCAGTTCCTGTGAAAAAACAGGATCTTTGTTCACGCCAGCAGACGAAGCTTGGCAGGGGAAGAAAGACAGATTCGGTACAAACGCTTCGCAAGACGCTACGCTGCACAAATCCGCTATCTGGTGTACTTGCGTACCCGTCACAACTCACATCCACGTGAGCATGCACATGAGCCCGTACTTGTTGGGACATCATCATCACTCGTATCTGCACTATCTTCCCCATATTCACATCGCATGCACATGCGCCATGCCCACATCCACGTGCCCCCGGGAAGCTGCGCGTCGCTCGCGCGATGCCGACGCTGCCCGCAGTCGCCTCCAAAGCTCCGCAGCGAGCTAAGGCGGCGGCGCGTTGGCATCGTCACCGGGAGCACGCGCGGCTGAGGAGCCTAGCAGGAGCCTAGCGGGAGCCTCACCACAGGCCGCGCTGGCGAGTGCCGCCGCCCGCTTGCGCGGCTTGCACGGCGTTGAGCGAGCGGCTGAGCGCTCCACCGAGCAGTGGCGAGCCCGCTCGCATCGGGGGGGTGCCCATGACGGCGCGCGGCACGGCGGCAGCGCGCACCTGCTGCGGCTGCGACGCGCCCATCAGCGCCGCCTTCGAGATGCGTGTTTCGAAGGCGTTGCCGCCCGCGAGGACACCCGCACGCAAGGGCGAGACACGATTGAGCATCGCGTTCGTCGGGGCGGGGCCAGGGGCGGGGCTCCCACCCAGCTGCAGCCGGCGCGGCCCTCCATTCGTCACGTGCGCTGGGCTGGACCGTTGTGGCGACCGTTTGTGCGCCTTGGCCAGGCCTGGCCCTGACGGTTGGTCGCCGGTGCACGCGGGCTCGCTCGAAGACGTAGCATCCGAAGACGCGATCGACGCGCCACCGTCGCTGCTGCTGTAGCCAGCTTCGTCGGCGCCCGCGGCAGGCTGCTTGGATGGCGTCACCACGTGTGCATGCGCTAGCGTCGTCGCGGGCTGCTTGGATGGCGTCGCTACGTGCGCGTGCGCTAGCGTCGCCGCGAGAGCGGGCGGCGCGGTCTGCGAAAAGTCGATAGGAGCGGCAGCAAGCTCTGCGTACCCGTTTCCTAGCCCGGCCGACTCAACGCTCGCTCCATGCGACGACGAGGCGGAGGCCGCAGCTGACGGAAGAGCCACAGCAGACGGAGCATTCACCGCAGACGGAGCAGCCGCGCTCGGCTCCGACAAGGGCTCCTGTTCGAGCTGCTCGAGACGTGCGAGGAAGTCGATGCCGCCCGTCTTGGCGCGCGGCGGCCGCTTCGATGCGGGCATCTGCGACTGATGTTTCTGGCTGCTCGGCGGCGGCCGGGGCGGGGCGGCACCCATGTGCCCAAAGGCCGAGGCCGGAGTCTCGGCAAACTGCTCCGCCTCGGCGAGCTGTCGAAGCATCTCTGCTGCGCTGGTGGTGCCCACGGGCTTGCGCGTCCCCCAGGGGGTGTAGGCGGAACCCGGCGTAGCGCTCGCGGCCGCAGCAGCAGCGGGTTTCGATGGCGATGCCGCCACGGCCGACGCTGCCGGCCAAACCGCCTTGGCCTCGACCATTTCGGGCAGCACCGCGCCAAAGCTGGGCTTTGCCATCATCTCGGCAAAGCTCGGCATCGCGGGCTGCATGTTTACAGGCGGCGGTGGCGGCGGCTTCGGCGACGGCGGATTGGCTGCCATCTTGGCAGCCAAGCCCACCGACGGCTTGGGCTGCCCACCACTCGCCGTCACCTGCTTCAACGCTGCCAGCGCGACTGGAGCGGCAGGCTTGCGGTGGCCGCCGCGAAGCTTGGTGAAATCGAGAGACGGCACCTTGGCCTTAATGGCCTCAACGCGCTCGGGCTTTGAACGCAGTCGCGGGTCGAATGCCGGCGCGTGTGGATGCTCATAGTACACGACACCATGCTCGAGACCAGCCACGCATGGCGGCACTGGAGGCTCGGTGGCCGAGAGAAGGGACGACGAGCCGGACGTAAACGATGAACCGGGCGTCGGCTGCTGCTTTGCGGGGCTGCTCACGTAACCCTCTTTGGGGCCACCCCATCCTGGTGGAAGGCGCGGGGCAGGCATTGGGCGGGCGCTCGTCGTGCAACTGCGCCCAAATCCGTCGCCGACGCTCGCCGATGCAAGGCTTTTTTTGGCCCGAAAGCCCGAGCGCCCCGAACGGTGAGGCTGCAATCTGTAGGGGGACCAAGAAATACTTTGGTTACACACGCTGTATGCGTTCGGCACGTTCCGGTACATGTCTCGCGAAATGCAAGTTCTCGGGAGATTTGCGATCCCCGATACAACCCAGGTCTTGCCGGCCCGACCACCACAGGCATCCGACCCTGACGCAATCTCTGTTCCCGGAACTGTTCTCGGGTCGCACGTTTTAAGAAGACATGCGCGGGGCGGTCGTTCTTCTGTTGGCTTCCACGGCCCATGGCATAATCATGACTTCAAGTTGGGAACTCAGAATGGCTACGGGAATGCCGCAGCTACGCAGGACGTGTACGCCAAAGCTCGCACTTGAGTGGCTGCCAATAGCGCACCGCGGGTTCGCCATGTGGCATCTAAAAGATGGCTTCATGGCCTCACCTTCGGCCGCCTTTGTCGCCCTCGATCTCTTTGGCGTGAGCCTCAAAATTGTGTGGCGCTTGGCGCTGGTCTTGGTTGCCTGGCGCCTCGCGACCGCGCTCATGCGGACACGCGACCGCTTTATTTCCAATTTGCTTGGTCACGTTGGCAAGGTTGCGTTCAAGGTCTCGCGTTACTGCACTGAGCAGTCTCAGATTTTGTCGTACTTCGACGAGCGTCGTCGGGCCGTGGCGCAAGTCGCAGATCAGCTGATGGACGAGCTGAGTGCACAAGAGTTGCGCGTTCGTGCCGAGGCGGCCGAGGCAAAGAGTGCCATGCTGAAGTCGCTTCTGCAGGAGGTGTCGGAGACGAAAGCGGAGCTCGAAAAGCGCAGTGTGCTCGCCGATGTTCAAGCCGCCGTGCTGAAAGAGAAGGCACGCGTGGCTCAGCTGAAGGAGGAGGAGGTCTTGATCTCCGCCTCTCTGTTGCTCTCCCCGTCCACGTTCGACTCCTTCATCCAAGATATTCGAACAGAGACCGACTTGATTTCGAAAGCCGCCGCTCGCGACGGCAAGCCGCTGGATGCGCTACCCACGGCCAACGCCCCGCAGGCGGAAATCGAGCCGTCACTCGCCGACGCGCCGTTCTATGCCCTCGCCGCTGTGGAGACGGCGCTGGAAGCGGCAGGGCTCCAGAGGGTTCCACAGGCTTCCACGGGGCTCCAGCCGCTCAGTGCCCGCGAGGTGGTGCCCGCGGCGGCCGCTGAAGACGGCACCAGGGCGATGCCAACGACGGAGGCGGAGAAAGTGGTAGAGGCGGAGGTGTTGGAAGTGACGAATCACCTTCCGCCTCCTCAGCAGCTGTCGCCTTCAACTAACGTGCAGGGCATGGGCATTCAAGCAGCGGAGGCGGTGAACGAGGCGGTGAACGAGGCGGTGAACGAGGCGGTGAACGAGGCGGTGAACGAGGCGGAGGCGCCGCAGGGCACGGGCATTGATGCAGCGCAGGCGCTTAATGAGCCCGTGAAGGAGACGGAGGCTGTAGAGATGCCAATCAAGGTAGAGGCGGCAGCTGCTGAGGAGGCGGAAGTGGCGGAGGAGGTACACAACAGGATCGGTCTGAGCGTTGGCCAGAGAGCGCCGGCTGCCGCTGTGCCTGTCGAACATGCTGTCGGTGTGCCGACAGCAGCGAAGGAGAACAGCGATCCATTTGAGCTGCTGCTCGATCTGATTGCTGGCGGCATTGTAGTTGCTGAAGCGCTCAAGGGTGAGTCCATCGGGGAGCCCGTCGACAACTCGAGGTCGAAGTCACGGGGGGGCTAAGGGCAAAGGGGAGGCGCGCGCGCGCGCCCCTCGCCAGAGAGTGAGTGATCATCCATAAAAGGGAGCGAGGGCTTTCGAACGTCGCGCTGTGAAAGAAATGAAAGATTTCGGTTCGCGATTTCGGGCCAGTTTCTTACCTGAGGTACTGCGGTGCATACTGGACGCAATTCGCAATGACTTCATGAATGACTTGTCTCGGTGGCTGCGATGACATGCATATTTTCTGTTGCTACAATGGAGGCTTGAAATCGGAGAAAAACCGTCAAACATGCAATAGTTCGCCACCCAAGACACAGTTCGCACAAAGTTCACACAGTTCACACCGTTCATGGGAGTCGAGGGGGTCGACCTTCGTCCAGCGCTAGAGGGCTGTGGGGAAACAAAATGGTATGCGCGCGCCGCGTCTAGCCACCACTGTAAAGCAGCCTTCGGCTTTGCTTTTGTGGTC
>PJAB01001434.1:0-14526 GCA_002887195.1 Chrysochromulina parva
CGCGTGCTCGTCGTTCAAAGTAGAAGTCCCCTCAGGATGGCGATGGGGCATACGTCGGGCGCGCTGCGGTCGCGTAATTTCGCGTCTTCGGCCCGGGGCCTGCGTCCGGACGGCAAAACGCCTCGATGGTGGAGAGGTTGACTTACGGAAAAGACAACCGAACGTCCCAGGCTGTCTTGGGTGGTACAAGTCAGCGGTTGTGAATGTGAATTTCCTGTTAGATTCGTCTACAATGTAAGGCGTCCGTCGCAAACGTCCTGTTCGCACATGCTCCCAGCAGCGCCGCCACCTACAACAGCGCCACAGTCAAGCTCCTACGTTGGTACCGGTAAACTGGTGACACCAACGCGCAAATTCGTCCCTTGAAATTCGTAAATCCTTCATAGGCTAAATCATAGGGAGAGAGTCTGTCAGAAAGAGAAGAGAAGACATAAAACGCATCGTCAACACACGATCACGAGTCACGACACCCAATCGAGACGAGACTGTACAACATATGATGTAACCATGGTACCCCCGCTGATGCCATGCGACGACGTCGTGATCTTGCGCGCAACACGTGGACAGACTCACTCACATGCTCACACACAACCGTCGGGACCGGCGCCACAGTCTGAACGAACGTCAGACGCACGAACACACATGCTGTGCACACAGCCCACGAGCGCGCCGCCGCCGCTGTGCCCTATGAGAAAAAACTCCGAGAAACCCCCCAAAGTCGACCCAGCCTTAATGGCTCTCGCCATCGAGTGGGAGTCCGTGGAGCGCACGTCCAACGGCCTAGACGGCCCGTCGATGACGACAGTAATTAGGAGTCCCCTGTGGGCGACGTCGACCCGCGCGAGCGTGGTGCTGGACGGAGCCGACAGTGCGCCAATGGGCGTGCGATCAGAGGAGGCCATGAGGCGCCGCGCCGAAAAGCGCGGCCGGACGCTCGAGGAGCAAAAGGCAGCGGACCGAGCCTCAGATCGCAAGCAAGCACAGCTCAAGGAAGCTGCGGCTGCTCGACAAGAGCAGCCAGGTGTACCAGCACAAGAGCAGCTCAGCGAGGAGGAGTTGCCAGCCCCTCCCATCAAGGCGCTCGCCGAGAGACCATCACCACCGCCTGCCGCTATTAGCACCCACGGAGCCGCACCCGTGGCAGTAGGCATCCCACTGTTCAAGCTGCCGCCCGAGCGGCGCCCCGACCGCAAGCTCAAGAAGGACGAGAAGCGCGGCTGGGTCTGCATGGGCGTGGCGGGCGCGTTCTGCGGCGAGCTCAACTTTGCGTACCGGCGTGAGTGCCGTAAGTGCAACGCGCGCTGCCTCATGCAGGTGGCCACGATCACCAAGGGCCCCAAACACGACGACGCGGCCAAAGTGTCCTCGAGGAAGGCGGCGCTGTCGGCCGCACCGCCCGCGCCAGCGCCGATCGCCACGCGTCCAGACCTTGATGAGAGCTTCGTCGCGGCAGCCGCCGCGGCCGCAGCCGCCGCAGGCGAGACGGGACGCTGCAAAAAGTGCGGCCAACTGGGCCATTGGGCACGGCACTGCACGGCTGCGGTGGCGGGTAGCAAGCGCCCGTTGGCGGCGGCGGAGGGAGGCTCGACCCCCGAGGACGTTGGCAGAGGCGCTGGCGGACCGAGCGCCAAGCGGCAGAAGCCCCCCTCCGACCCGACGCGCGCATGGCAAGGCACCAACGCCGCAGGCTCTGCCGAAGCGAACGCGGCGCTGCGCGCGCGGTACACGGCCACGCCCGATGCGTTGAGTGCCGACGAGCGAGAGCGAGCGGAGGCGCTCCTCGCTCGCGACGCGCGCAAAGCGGAGCGGCGCGAGCAGATCCGGGCGGCCAAGGCACAGGTCAAGCGCGCGCTCAAGACGACGCTCAGCCGCAGTGGCGGCGGCACGAGCTCTACCTACCTGCCTCCGGGCACGGTGCTCTCGCCAAGGCGCGGCCGAGCCCCCGGCGCTGTGGCGTTATAATCTGAACTGTACGTGTGGCTGGAGGGCGGTTGATTTGCAGATAACTCGCCATATTACAAAAGTGAAAACACTAGGCTCGCACAACGGCGGTCCCGCTTTTCGATGTCGGTTATAGGCAGATATTGGCGCGAGTTTCCAGTGCAAGACTCCTTGAGCGCGTCGGAGGACGCCGGAGCGACGCAGTGAAAGCCAGCGCCGAAACATGCAACCTGCGCACCCGCACCAATCCGCTCGTCCGGCCACACTCGCTCCGCCAACTTCGGCTCCGGTCTCCGCACTTCCTGCATCGGCTGTGCACGCTGCGCGCGCCAACCCCGTAAATGGTGCCACCTTTCAGGTGGGTGCTGCTGATGTGATGCCTCCTCGGCCGAAGGCGCTTCATGCTAGGAGCGATCCGCCAGCGCCCGATGGGGCCGCGGCCGCTCCAGCCGCTCCTGTTCGAGGGGCGATGGGAACTCATCAAGGCGGAACCTTTGTCAACCCCTTCTCAATGGGCGCAGCAAATGGTGCACCTGGCGGTCCGCAACAGCAGACCTTCGCGTTCGGCGGCGTCACACAGCACGTCATATTCGGTCAAGCGACTCCGCCGGCACTCGCTCGCTCGGCGACCAATGCAGCCGTGCAAGGCAACGGCGCCCAAGTTGCGCCGTCGCGGACGGGTCCAGATACTACCGCTACAAACATGGACCTCTCCGGCGAATTGGCCGCGCCTACCGTCATACCCCCAGGCTTCGGCCCACCGCTGGCGCCCGAGTGCGCCCAAGCGCTCCCGCACATCGCGCGCGCGCTCAGCGACAAACATGAAGCGGAACAAGCCATCCGCGGCCGCATTCCGGGCGGTCTCGGAGACGGGCACACCTTCGAATCATCGGTCGTCATCGCGAGGGACATCAACCGGCTCACCTTGGACACGTTCAAATCTATGGACCCCCTCCATCAGCCCGCCCCCGTGTCCTCGGTCATGTTCATCACCCCCGTCACCAACCGAGCTGCTCCACTCGAGATCAACCCGTTCATCATCGCCGGCGGTACGAAAATGCCGGCTGCCCTCAGACTGAGAGACAGGCTTGCCGACCTTCTACTCCGTGCCGACTTCAGTTTCCTGACCCAGGAGGGCGCGACCAGACCCGTTGAAGCCAGGGATGTGTTCGAGGATGGACTCAACAGCATTAACCTCCTCATCGACGACAACAGGGTCACAGGAATGTTCACACTCGCTGTTTTTCCCGAGTTCGTCGATCAGCTTTCGACTGCCTTCCGTGGGGGCCGCTTTGGTCATTTCTTCTGCCCAGCCAGCCCTCGAGAGGAGCCCAATGACGCGCTCCACGTAGCCATCGCCGTCGAGAAGATGCGCGGCAGCACCTACTGTCAGGCGTCCGAGGTGATCTATGAGCTTTGGCACCAGTACAAGGCCGAGGCCGTCTACTTCATCACAGACAATCGGGCCTTCAAGGGGCAGTTTATCTACATGGTCACGTGCCTCAATGAAGAACACCGCGATTGGTGCCTGCGCAACCCAATCACTCTTCTCGGCGACGAACAATTTGACGCCTTCCGCCACAAGCCGGTCAAGGGGCTCAACTATTTCTTCGTTCATGGTGCGCAGAGTGTCACGGATGCCGACCTGCGCCTCAAGTCGGACCTCGCGGGCTTCTTCCATCTCCCGGCATCTGAGATCAAATTCGCTCAGGTCAAAGACCTCGTCTCGCCCAACGTCGTGATTCTCCGTGGGCAAACGCCCGATGACGCGGGATCGGTGGCACTATGCTCTGCTCTCATGTCGCGCGGGGTCATCCTGTCGACTGCCAAGCCCAAAACCACGATCGCGTACTCCAAGTCGCACGTCGGCGCCCCCTTCAAGGTCGGTGCATCGCTGGACGAACTTCAAAAAATTGTCGGGCACCAGTTCATGCGCGTGACGGTGTCTGCTGACCCAGAGGTCGGCGACGAGATCGAACAAGTGCGCGCCTCGCCGGGCTCGGAACTAAAGGGTGGCGCGGAGCTTGACGGGATTCTAGCTGCCGGCCCCCCCAGCCAGCCGAGCACGATTCCCCACACTCGCCGCCGCAAGGTCAACCACATTGCCCAAAACACCCATGGACAAGCCCCAACTGCCGGCCCGGTGGTGCAGAATAGCCAAGCTCATCTCGGCCCAGCCGCCCAGCCGCCGGCCACTGCAACTGGCCCGGTGACCCGCTCGCCCGCCACCGCCGCTCCCGGTGCGCCCGCCACCGTCACCTCCGCAGCTCAGAGGCAGGCGACTTACTCGGCGCTCGTTGCTACAAAGCTGGCAGAAGGATTCCTCCTCATCGCTAACTCTTGCCCAGTCACGAGAGTCCCGCTCCTTCAGAGCCAAACTGGGCAGCTTCTCTCGGTCGGCACCGGCAAATGGTTCGAGCTCGCCGTGGACGGTCAGCTCGTGGAAATTCTTGAGCACTCCGGCGTTGCGCCCTCTTCACCTGCTGCGCCGCCTCACCCACAGACCGATCCGGCCACTCTGGCGGCGCAGTCGGGCGCTCAGGGAGTGGACCCCACGCTACCCCCAGGCGGGCAAAGCCACATCGACCCCGAGCTGCTCGTGCAGGCTGAGGACGAGCGCTCCCAGGAGGGCGAGGAAGCGGCTCAGGCCGCTGAGGAAGGCGAAGAACAGGCTCGCAATGGTATGCTATTCATCGTCGAACACTACTTTGCCTTCAAAAGGGCTGCCCGGCACTGGCGCAGGCGCCGCGCGCTGCAAGCATCTGCCTCGCTCATCACCACGCCGACCCAATTACTCTTACCTCCGAGCACCCCGACCGTCTCCTGCTCTCAGACCTCAGCGCCGACGACGGCCCCTGAAGGGACTCGCGGCTTCAAGGCGCCAACTTGCGAGCCGAGTGCGGCCACCTCCTCGATGGTGGAGGCCACCGGTGACGCCCAGTCTGGGCTGCAAGGGCGAGAGGGGAAGTGTGCACGCGCGCGCGATGGTCTGGACCACCGGGAACTACCCGCGTCTGTGCCCGCATCGCGCCGTGTAGGTCGGGAAGGTACACACTCGATGGGGGCCGAGACTGCGTGTGACTCGGCCTCACTGCTCGGCCGCGATTATGGGACTCGAGTGCCCCCCGCGGTTGCACAGTACGAGCGATGGGACGGCGTGTTATCTCGCGATGGGGGCTGCGCGGACATTGTTAGTCCTCAGCAGGGGGGTGATCACTCCGACCCACCCCGGTACGCGTGTGTGGGTATTCAGCTGCCGGCGGCTGAGTTCGAGGAGGCATCGGCCGCGCTGCACGCGTGCGGCGCCGGGACCTCTTGGCAATTCGCATTCGGACAGCATGGGCAACAGGGCGTGCATTCGCATAGAGGCTGGTGGGATCATGCCCTCTTTAACTCTCTTTCATGGACGCGTTCTACTCAATGGCACGGTTTCCGCGGACGCCAATTCGCGAACGTCCACTGCCCACGGCGACGCCGATTGCTTGCGGGGGCCCGGGTGCCCCCTCATGAGTGCTGGGAGATCGCCGTCACACACGTCACCCTGCCTTCACAGCTCACCGGACGTACCGCCTCGGAGTATCCTTACCTCGCGACTCTGATGGCCTCCCTCGAACTCGCGCCGTGCTGGTATGGCGCCGTGGTGGCCACGTGGAAGTTTGCAATCTGGCTGTCTGTTCATGGCGGCAGACCACGTCGCGTTCCGCTCTCACTTGACTTCAATGCCTTCAAGTGTCGCGCCGCCTCAGCCGGCCCTCGCACCCGATCGGCCCTTCATGCGACTGCGCTCTGGAACGCTCAAACACGCGCAGGTGACACCGGTTGTGTCTCCTCCGGCGCCAGTGCCGCCCGCCCCGCCACTTGCCGCCGCATTCCCGCCGAGCGCTGGTCATCACCGCGTCACCACCGTCGTCACTCTGGCGTCAGGCTACGTATTCTCTTACGAACGCTATGGGCCTTACGCGAGCCCTTGGGACTCCCCATCGGAAGGTCTTCCTCTCCCTCCTTACTCGTAAGAGTGGGGTTGCGACCTGCCCGCCCTTGCAGTCATCGCGGCGGCTCAGGCGTGATCGAGTCGACAGCGCGGCGCGCGATGAGTTACACACAAAGAGCTCTGAGGTTACGCGGTGGTGGCGACGAAATGGACGAACTTCAGCCAGTGCGACTTGATCCCCAGCTTCCACCGCCCACCTACGAGCGGCTTCAGCACTCGCCAGCTCCAGCGGTCTTCTCCACATCACACCTGCCTTCGCCGCCGCTGCTCCGGCGCACTCTTCGATTACGTGGCGCGGGCGACGAGGATTCCCAGCCGGTGCCGGCCGCGATGGATACTCAGCTGCCCCGCGCCGGCGAGAGCGGCTTCGAGCTCATGTCACTCAATTTGAAAGGATCGTCGCTCTCTGAACGGCAGGTCGCTGGAATCGACAGCTGGGACTGTCGCATGCGGGCTCTCTTCTCGACTCTACACTTGTGGCGCAAGCCGGCTCTACTGGCCCTTCAAGAGCTGGGAGGGGGGCAAGTCAGTTTGGACAGACTCGCGGCTGAACTTCACCGTTTGGGCTATGAGGCGGCATGCCGAGCGGGGGAGGAGACGAGCTCTCGTCAGGATGCCCATCGACGTGGGGGCGTGCTCCTCGCCTGGCATAAAAGCCATTTTCGCTGCGCGCGGCAGGCCAACGAGGGGACGCAGAGCTTCAAAAGCTTTGCGCTCTTACACTCGGCCGATATTTCCGAGGCACAGGAGGGGGGGCACTTGACGAATGCCGTGTCGGAGGGACTTCAAAAGTACGCGGGCCGACGAGCGTTGGCGGTCCGCCTCACCCGCACACGAGGGCCCATGGCCAATGATGACCTTCTCTTTGCCGTCGTTTACACCCCGGCCTCGGCGAGTCATGCTGTTCGCGCGTCTTCGAGGTCGGAATCCCATTCGTAGGCAGCGCTGACGACCGCATACAATCCCTGGAGCCATTTGAGCCGCACTTCGGGATCGTCAGGGGGGTTGGCCCTCGGAGCCCGACCTTCCCACTGATCCGCGCCCATAGCCTCCCTCGCGCATTGAGCGAGGTAGGCTTCCAGAGCAGCCAGCGCGATGTCGGCGGTGGCTCCCGGAGGCGCGACAAAACGGGCGGCTAGCTCACGGAACTTTGGCCAGCTCGCGGGTGCCTTACTGATGCGGTAAGTGGTCTCACGCCCGTCACCGAGCCTGTCCAGTGCGCCCTCGTTACAGAAGAAGAGCCCAACGCGATGATCGAACGCGTCACCCTCTCCCCCCCATTCTCCTAAGAAGACGCCGCCCTTATCCGACGCGCGCCACCTAGAGATCTGGCTGCAATCAACGAAGACAAAATCGATGGTGCGATCGTGTTGGGTCCCAGTGGATGCCCGGAAGGTAAACTGGTCCTTGCCGAGGCCGGAGGGTATGGGCGTGCTGTGCACGTCTGAGTCATAAAGACCGAACCACCGTCGGTGAAGGGCCTCGTCGTGAACGTCGTTAGGGGCTGTGTTGCGACGATATTCCGGCCCAGGCGAAGCGTTCCAGTCCCCCGCGACCACGAAGGGTGTATGGACCCCACCTGAAACAGCGTCGACAGTGAGTACCTCCAGCTTGTCAGCGATGAGTTCGATAAAAGCGAGAGCGAGCGCTATGTTCACAGACCCGTCTAATGAGAAACTCTTCAAGGCCGTCATCCTTCGGCGAATCCGGGATCGGGAATTCCGCAGGGCGGCCCAGCAAGGGAAACTGCTCCACTGGAGTCAAGTGCGCAACGTGTGTGACAAGCGACTCAGAGATGCAATCGCGCGACTTCAACCGGAAGTCGAGGCACGGCGACGTGCGCTGCGTAACGCGGTCAACCTCGGCATCGACGAGCCGTGCTCGGCTCAAGAGTTTACTGAAAGGCTCCACCAGCGCCTGCGAGAGATTCGGCATCGCAAACGCGCTGGCCGGTTCCAACTGGCAGCACTCATCAATGAGGACGGTGTCATCGAGAGGCGGGCGGAAGCAGTCCACGCTATCGCTCATCGCTACGGTGTCTTGCAGAACCGGCTCAGCGCATCTGACGACGAGGCCTTTGGAGTTTGGCTTTCTTCACTGGTGCCCACTTCGCCTCCTCTCACTCTACCGGGTGGTGACGCATGGACAATACGCAAGGCTCTCCCCATGGAGGTCATTAGGCGAGAGGTACGCAAACAGCGAAAAGGCAAGGCTCGGGCGCTGCATCCGTTCATTGTTGAGATGCTGCAGTGCCTACCAGATAATCACCCGGCTGAGTTGGTGTACTACGAACTCTTACTTCGATGTATGGAAGAAGGTGTGTTCCCGGCTCACTACTTGCAGAACATAGCCGTGCTCATCCCCAAAAAGACAGCCGGGCTTCTCCACATGGCGCTACTCAGAGACATTTGGCTTATAAACCATGGAGCTAAATTGGCGGAGCGGTGCCTCCTCCACTCGGCGCTCACTTCTGTGGGCGCCCGGGTGCTCCCCAATCACGCGGGTGGATGCAAGGGACGAGGATGCACGGAACACGCTTTTGCGCTGCACTTGTGCATTGATGATGCTCTCGCTAGGCGCAAACCGCTCTATGTCCTCTACGTCGACCTTACAAAGTGCTTCATGTCTTTCTCCCGCACGGCCGCAGCTATGGCCATGCGGCACATCGGAGTGCCAGAGGCGGCACTTCGCGCCCTCCGCGGGCTCGTCGACAATTGGAAGCACGGCGTGGCGCAAGGGCGGTACGAGACAGCTTTCGGGGCGACTGACCCTTTCCCCATTCTACGTGGATTCCTACAGGGCGCACAGGGGTCACCTGAAGCGTGTAAGATCATGATGGACACAATCGCTCAAGCGCTTGAACTCAAAGTTTCCGGCTACTCAGCCTTTGCGCCAGACGGCGCTGGACTCGAAGTGGGCATGTTGGTTTTCGTGGACGATGCGGCAAATGTTACGGGCGACGCCGACTTCCTTCAAAGGGTCACAGTGTTCTGGTCAATCTGGAGCCGTATCACAGACTGCCAGCTCAACATTAAGGGCAAGGATAAGACGGTGGTGCAGGCGCTCGAGTACAAGAGGGCGAGCAACGGAACCCTCACTCCCACAGACACGATCAAACAATTCTTCATCGCAGGGCTGCAACCGAACGACCCACCTCGCCTCATCCCCAACCTTCTCATCAGCGAGCACTATCTTTACTGCGGTATGGCAACCCGAATGGACGGAAACCACAACAACATCGGACTTGCCACTCTTCGCAAAAAGATTTTGGCGTGCGGAGCGCAGGCTGCGACCTCTCACACTAGCAGGAGAATTGCTATCGGCTGCGCCGGGTTGGGTGTGTACGGGAATGCCTTCTTCTATGGCACCTGCTTCGGGGGCTCGTTCGAAGCTATTGAAGGACAGCTGGGATCTGTGAGCCGGCAAGTCCTGCAATGCGCGGGAGTCAAGGGCCCGCGGCGCTCTTTTTCATCCCCCCGCGTCCAGCTCCACGCGAAACCGGGGGGAGTTACTGCGCCGGCCAATGACGACATGGCGCAATTCTTTGTCAACGTCGCGGGCCCCGCAGCATTCATCTCGGGTTACGGTAACGCCCACGTCTGGCCCGCCATGATGGCGGCAGCGGTCATGACCCTCGTTAATGCACTGGCCTCACCGGTTCATACGCCAGCCGCCGACCGCGCCCACCACGCTGTTGCGCGAGTTCTGTGGACCTTCGGCCTTCGTCAACTCAAATTTGAGCCTCAGGGCATTCTCATCGGCCCGGTCTGTGAATTCCTCCGGTTGGACAACGTCATCGAGCGACCCATGTGGCTCCTGTGCCAACTCGGTGCTGGTTACCTCCCGCTTGTAGACTGTCACTTTGCGGAATGGTCCCCTCTTCGCCAAGAAAGATGGCCGGGCTATCCTACGGACTGGATAGGACTGTGGCACGGGCCCCTCTATACGCAGCTGCGCGCCAAGGGCGTCACCTTTTGCCCCACTCTTGCCTCAGGAGGCATCGCCGAACTCGCCAACCTTTGCGACGAGGTTCACGGAGATTTCCTAGGCATCGATGATATCCTTGAGGCGCACCCTCGGGCAGTCGAGCTCGGAGCGCGCGACGCTCGACGCGAACTCGCAGCCCTCCTTGGGGCCATCACCGCGTGCCACGTAGCGCCTGTCCCAGGGCGACGGGGGTGGGCCATGGCGGACGCTGCCGACGGAATCATCCCTCCCTACGTCTCTGCAGAGTATGGGCTTGTCCGACAAGTGCCCCTCGCCGATCTTGCCCAGCACAAGCGCAGCGGGGACGGCGGCCATCAGCTCGCGGCGCTACTCCGGGTGACCGTTGACGACAAGATCCTGCGGGCAGCCATTCAGCTCTTACCGGATAACGCCGCTATCAGCTTCACGGATGCCCAGCATGGACTTTCTTTCCACAGGTCGATTGATCGGGAGCTAATGAAGTATCACCTTCGAAAGTACACGGAGCTTGCGCCGGCAGTGCTCCACAATCTCCCTGGCGGATCGTCCAGCGCGGCGGTCGATAAATTCTGGTCAGCATGCCTCTATGCCAAATCGGTGGCCATCATCCTCATCGGCGATAGTACAGACACCCCGTCCGCGGAGGCCCGTGAGGTTCTGGATGACATGCGCGAACAGGGGGTCGACTGGCTCGCGTGGTTGCACGCCCGCCCGGAGGATTCACGGGAACTCGCTCCAGATCCGGAGGCTTCAGATGAAGGAGCCCATTCGCAATCGTCGGACAATCTGTCGCCCGAAAAGGTACGCGCAGCACTCTTGCTCGAACGCCGGGATGCACTTCGTGCCGACGAAGAGGCAGTACAACGAGTCGACCTCGAGCTTCGAGAGCTACTCGAACGTGGCGGTGACCCTGAGGTCGTGCGGCGCTTTCGGCAATGGATGCATGAAGACGAGCCACCCACATCGCCGAGCCGGAGTCACGCGGAGGACGAGCCGGGCCAGCGCGGATCCTCGCCGCAGCGCTTCTCCCTCGAACCTGTAGGCTCGCCGGGGGATACCACTGCTCCGCCGGAGCCACCATGGATGCGTGAACCGCTCCTCCTCTGCGATTACGCTGTTTCACACCCCTCACAGGCCCTACGAGCGCGTGAATCACTCCGACCACCGCTGCAAACAGATGAGGCGTGTCGTGTCATTCGAGCTTCGGACCAATTTGGAATCCTACTCATCGGCCTCAGCCCGCGAGCGCCACCCAGTGATATACGGAGGTCCATCGCGCTTTCGTCGAGGCAAAGCAACGTATCATTTCTGCGGAGGAAAAGAGTGAACGGGGGGTCACGGTCAAGCACCCGCGATGGCAGGTTGCTCGGCGCCGAATTGATGGAGCATGGATTCATCTTCGTGACCGTCAGAACCGCCTTCGCGCGTGGTCAGCGTGGCTGGATCGTCGCCGAGGGCCCGTCACCTCCACTATCGACTGCGTCATCCACGCCACCGCTCTTCGTAACCTCCTCCTCTCTCCCAATGCCGAGCTGCCTGGTCGCAACCCCGGCACCACCGTAGCTTCTGAAGTGAGAGGGCTCCTCGCGGCCAGCAAAGAACACCCGTCGCACTCGCACCTGCGCAGCCTACCCATATCCTATTTGCACTCCGAGCGTGGCGCCAGGCTTGTTGCCGCCGGCTTCGTTCGCTACAGCCGAGAGTACGCCAATGGCCCCGACCCATTCACATGCTCTCGACTAGTCCGTGACGCTGCCCTTCAAGAGGTCAGCCATGACCTAGACGATGCTGTCAGCTTTCCGACCGCCCAACAGGCGGTCTTCCCGTTCCGAATCCGTGATCGAGGTGTTCTAATCACTATGACTCAGAGTGCCACCCTCATCGCCCAACCCAGGGAGGTCAGGTCAGCGGTTGGGAACCACCTCCTTCGGAGGGACGTTCTCAGTCAGGACGACATCTACGCTCGAGCCAAGGTGCTCCTCAGTGCGATCGAGAATGGCGCGTCGTGTGAGTCCTGGCTACGGAGACAGCCCCCAGGCCACTTGCGCAGTTCATCGGTCCTCTCGGACATCTGGATTTCGCCCACAACGGCTTTCAACTTAGCGGCCTTTGCTCGCGAGCAAGAGGCGAGGGCGCGGTGGCTCGCTCGCACACGCCCACATCTCATCTCCTTTGTCGAGGCCTTGAACGGTCTCATGCAGGAGGGAGACCGCGATGCCGAACTCACTGCCAAGTCGTACGTGCTTCAAGATTACGAAGGGGCCTCGAGACGGGCCAAGGTTGAGTGGGCACGACGCACACAGGCACAGGTAGTCAACTTGCAGCATGACGGCGTGCGTATGCGCTTCCCCTTCAACGTTTCTCTCGATACGGCGACCCAACAGATCTCGGCCGCTTGCTCGTCTGCGCTCGGGTACAAACAGAATGTTTGCATCAAACAATCCCCCAAGGGCACACTGTTGCTCGATCGCCTTCAACCCTCCATCCTTCCTCCCGCCATTCCTCAGTGCCCCCCTACCTTCTTTACGCCCACGGTGACCAGTCATGACGGCGCGAGAGGCAGCGCGCTGCAGGGAGCATTTTCCGCCCTACTTGGTGACTCGTCCCCCCCTCCCCCCCTCTCTCCTGGCACCGCGGGACCTCCTCAACTCGAACTCGACGGATCCACGCGCCGAGTCATTTTTTCGTATGATTCCAAGCTACAACCGGACCAACGGGAATGGCGGCAGCGTACTCAAGGGGGTTACCACCGCGTGTGGATCGGGCGGGGGGAGGCTTGGCTACGACGGGCCCGACTGGCGTACACTTTCGACGACACCTGCCGTCTTCTCGGCAACCCGTTCCACCCCGACTGCCCGTTAGCCGCTCGATTCTGGTGGGAATGTCACGAGATATGTGCGCGCGCTAACAAGGAGCTCAAGGTCAAGGAGTGCCGATTTGTCTTCGACAAGCTTTTGGTCCTCGAATCCGAATACCCGGTCTCCCACTTCGTCGCCACGGATGGATCCAAGGTTGTCGACCCCGACTCGGGCAACAAAATGGTGAGTCGTGCGTGCGTCGCGGTCGCTGCCGAGGCGCTCGGACGGATCGTCCTGGGTGGTCAGCTCGATGTCTACGCAGATACCTTCGAACGCCACTCGTACGAGGCCGAGCTCGCCGCCTTTCACGACCAACTCGCCGCCACCGTAGGTACAGTCACGGTGTTTGTGACCGACTGCCTCAGCGGTATGCAAGCGGGGCATGCCTTTCCTGGGCGCACGGTATCTTCAAAGGCGGCGCGATACTGTGACAAAGAGCTGGGTGACATCACTCGACTGGAGCAACGACACCGCGCTATACTCTACGTCCATGTTCACAGCCACGACGGCATCACCCCTAACGAGGCAGCCGACTCTGCGGCGAAGTCTATGCTAAGTGCACCAATCCGACCAGTTGATCTTATGCCCTCCTTACACGCCCGGTGCCGCATCGCGGGAGTCAAACGGGGCGTTGGTAGGGCCGCCTTCGATTTCTGTGCGGCGCTCATGACCCGCAAGCTCGCGGGCGCGTCCTCGTTCACCCTCCTCGAGACCGCGGAGACTTGGCCACTGTTCTGTCGGGCACCGGTGCGGGCAAAACTTCTCACCGAAGCGACACGTGACCTTATCATGGACGCTCGAGCCGACCGATGCGGGCTACTCGCGGACAGACTCGGGGACGAAGTGCGCGAACGAGTCTTGATCGGTACCTCACAGCGCGAGCGGGAACGTGCCTATCGCGCACAGAAGGGCGGCTGGGAATGGTGGTGCCAGACACACGCGCCTTGCCCGTGCACAGGCTGCTTCCAGGCGCGGGACGTGATTGTGGCGGGCGTATGGCGGCCACCACCTGCCCGCGCTCCTCAATCCAGATGGCATGCGCTAACCACCTGCTGCATTGGAGAGTCCGCCGCGTACCGTGCGCGTGCGGCGGGGTGGCTTAGCCATCGGCTGAGCGACTTTGGTACCAGACAGGCTCAGTACGCTCTTGCTGCCATTTCGGGCAACGTAGAGCGCCTCGGACCGCTCGAGCGACACGCGGCGCTGAGGTTTCTGCTGGGGCTCCCTGACTCCCCGAGAGCGCAAGCAGTCGTTGAGTCCCAAGAGGCGGCTAGGACGCTGGCGCTCGGGTACGGACGAGGCTTCCTCAAGTGGATCGTGGGCATACTTAGCGAAGGACGCCAAGCTGCCTGCGTGGCCCAAAAGGGACCCAGAGTCAAAGTCAACGCTGCTTGTACCACGGCCGTCAGCTACCGGGGCCACATTGTCGTCATTGAACGACCCGCCCCCCGATCCTTATGGACCGCATCCCGGGGGCTTCGCGAGGTGTGGAACGGATCGTGCTTGGTCAGACGGGTCTTCCGTGCCCTCCGTCTTTGGACGGTCATGGCGGGCCCTGCAATTCTCGACAGGCTGCCACGCTCGCCGGGCGTACCAACAACAGAGCCTGACAGGCTGGGTGGACAAGAAGAAGGGTGCCTCGCTTACGACGAGGGCGCCGCTAAGCCACTTGGCTTCTCTCCCGGTGCGGGCACCTGTTGAGAAGTCAGTTGCGTAATAGCATAGGGGAGTGGGTCACTCGACCGTGTCGGCCGGCCCCAAGAAGGGGAC
>PJAB01001435.1:0-14522 GCA_002887195.1 Chrysochromulina parva
TGTTCATGAGATGTGCAATGCAGGTTGGTTTTAGGGGGATCAGAATGCAAAGCTCACCGACTCGGCCACATCGTCCTCTATCCGTTCAGCTTCTTTTCGTGAGATGTTGTTCCAGGATTGCAAGGGCTTCAGGATCTTGAAGATGGCATCCCGGACAAGATCATCCATGATCGCGCGTTGGCCCCGTGCGCCAAAGCCCAACTGGTTGCGGCCTGCGAGCTCGAGCACCTCACCCATCACGTACTCAAGAATGACCGCGAGCGCGAGCGCCGCCTCGGGCTGCAGCGCAAACGCAGGTCCCGTAACTGCGGCCACCACACGCGGGTCGACCGCGGCCGGCCTGGGTTTGGCGGTGCGAGGGTCTTCCCAGCTGGCCGTGCACGTGTTGTGGTCCACGAAGAAGATTTTCTTGCTCCTCTCATCAAACCGCTGCTCCCATCCCGGAGGCAGCTGCAGAGGAGGGGGCGGAGGCACGACAGCCATGCCGATGTTCGCGCCGAGCGCCTCGACCACGCTTTGGCCACTTTTCGCCACTTTCTGTCTTGCTTTCTCGATCTCAGAGTCGACATGCTTGGCCAGCTCTCCAGTAAAGATCCCATCGCCGAGCAGGCCTCCGCTGTCATCCTTGGTGCCAACCAGCGCGCGACGCACCGCTTCCTCACTCACTACGCAGCGCAGATCGCTCTTGAGAAGCGGCACCGCCTTTGACGCCATTGTCAGCGGGGTCGGCGGCGTGGGGGCTGCGAGCTGCACCGTGGGCGGCAAACCCAAGGCCACAAACGGCTGCTCGATGCTCACGTCGAGGGGCTCGAAGGCGGCCTGTGGATTGGTTCTACTTCGGCTGAGGAGGCGAGCAAGCACCTCGGTCGTAGCCGCCCCGAGAAGTGCCGTCGCCTCGGGCTGAAGCACATGATCAGGATGGACCTGGGAGAGCACCGACTTCAGAGCGCTGTCCCACACGCCTGCAGGCGCCTGGAGCCGCAAAGCAATCTCCTTTTGGGTTCGAATGTATGCGTCGGAGCAAATGCCGCGCATACCCATTGCATGGACCTCGTCGGTGTGAAGCATGACCTGAGCGGTGGGAGTGCAGTCCAGTGAGGCATCGGTCACAACGGAGGGTGGTGCGTGCTCGGCGCTTACCGTCTCGACGGTCCCCTTGGCGCATGCAGCGCCGAATTTTACCTGCATGTGGGCGGCACGGAGCACGGCTGAAGCGAGTGCGTCATTTACAAGCTCGGTGCCCTCGGCTGGAGTCGTGTCTCCCGCCGCCCATCGGAGCCCGAGGAGCGGTGCTGGGTCCGTCAGGCGGATACGGCCAACACCATCGACGCCATCAGCGCTCACCCAGCTCACCACTTCGCCACACAGCTCAAGCTCGTGCACCACGCGCACGTGCTCGGCAAGCATGCCCTCGCTGGCGCTCTGATTAGCCGTCGTGCCCTCCTTCTCCTCTTCCTCCATCTCGCCGTCTTCATCCACCTTCATCTCGGCCGCGGCGCCAGGCAGCGAGCCGCCGTCGAGCTTGAGCCCGGGCGGCGGCGGCGTCCAAGCGGTGCACTTGAGCTGCGGCGCCTCTTCCCAACCAGAGTCGTTCCACGCCGTCCACCATGTCTTAGTGCTCACGTCGGGCGAAGCAGCAGCTGAGTCTTGTAGGTGCAGGTGGCCCTTCCCCTGACCAAGGTCCGACTCAGGCTGCCCAATCCAGCCATCTCCAGTGAACGCAATCCAGCGAGTTGCATCACTCGTGTGCTGATACGCGGGCCGGCCGTTCACCAGCTTGCCGACGACGAGACGGTACGTGCTCAGGTAGCCGGCCGCGCCGCCAGTCAGCGAGCCGCCCTCGAGCTTGAGCCCGGGCGGCGGCGGCGGCGGCTTCTTTATCAGCTGGCACGCCCCGACAAAGCTCACGCTTGCGCCTTCGCTTGGTATGATGCCGCCTTCAAAGCTGCTCCAGTGACAGAGCACATGCTCCTTGAGGAAATGCTTGGGCATGCTCTCCGGCGCTTCTGCGGGCTCGATGAAGCCAAATCCACGCTCAGCATCCCAAGCGACGAGCGTACCGCGCCGCCGTGCTGTGGCTGATGATGTACTTCTCATCTTCGTCCGCGCTATGTCGTCGAGGACAACCTGATTGACGAGGGCAGCCGCTTCCGGATCTACCAACAAATCCTGCCGATAGATGGCGCCCGCCTCCAGAAGTGCCCGTGAATACTCCTCCTTGGCCAAGGCGGCGGTGGCAGCTTGGGTCTCTGTGTAGGTCTGCTGAGAGAGACGGCCGCCGCCGCCGCCTCCGCCTCCGTAGCCGCCGCCCCCGGGCTTCGGGCGGAACGACTCCGCATCGACCCCCACGTCCTTCAGTTCGGCACGCAGACGATCGGCGGTCTCGAAGTCCCGCCGGTGCTTCGCAGCCACCCAATCTTCCAGCTTGTCTTCCTGCTCTCGCGTAGGGGTGAGAGCTGGAAGATTGCCGCGGCCGCCGCCGCCGCCGCAATCGCAGCTGCGATCGGAGCGCGCGACGACGATCTTGGCGCTGATCTCACGGCCCAGATATAACTGCTGGTTGTGCACTTTGCACGCCTCCTGCGCGTCCTCAGCCTTGACGTAGGTGAGGAATGCAAAGCCCTTGTGCTTGCCGCCGTCGCCCATCGGTAACTGGACATCCTCGAGCTCGCCGTACTTGCTAAAGTCGGTGCGCAGGTCCTCCTCGCGCGCGTCGAAGGAAAGCCCGCCCAGGAAGATCTTGCGGCCCTGCTCGTCTGCGAGAGCCGAGGCCGACATCGCGCGCGACAACATCTTCCGAGCGCACCCTGTGTTAGTAGTCAAACAGACACACATTCACATTCACACACACACATTCACACCATGGCGGGTACCGCGCGGGGTCGGTTTAGAAGGGCGACATGGCCATCGTGAGCTTGAAGCTCATGGCGGGAGTGGCGAGGAGTACGGTATGTGCCTGTTGCAGGTGCCTGTATTTATGAATACACACTGCACACTGTATTCATACTGCAGGAAATTCATACGACAAAGAAGTACTTACCGTTTGGACAAAACTGGAATACCGGTACCGGGGTTACACATGGGGACACGGATCATACAACCGATACAGTCCGGTACCGGTTAAAAGACACCGGGGGACGAGCCGTCGACCACAGACGAGGTTGCGTGGTCCCTCGTCTGTGATTTCTAACACGGAACAGACGAGGACCACAGACGAGCCTCACAACCATCCATCCCAACCCACCAACGCACACGCACGACCGCGCGACGACCGAATCCGCGGCCAACTCAGCCACAACCCCGGAGCCCGGACCGAACCCCGCGGCCGACTCAGAAGAGGCGGCCCCCTGACGCCTGCGAACCCGACCGCCCGGCCGGACCCTGCCGCTGCCCGTGCCCCATGGCGATATCGGATATGAGCCCCGCGGCCCGCCCGCTAACCCTACGCAGGGTATACAAGAAGGCGCGGTCAAAACAACTCCATCTAACCTTCCGCCGAGACGCGAGAGACTGATCAGCTACACACGCACACACGCACCACACGCTCATGGCGAGACAGCCCGGGCTCATAGTAGTAGCCTATCGGAGCGGGTATCTGGCACACATTCCATATAGCCCGGCATAGCGCGTGCGTATGCCCCCCCTAGCCCTACCCCTTGCAGTTGCACCAGGCCGACTTTGTTTACTCGGTACTCGCCGCAGTCCCTTGCGAAGTTCTACCTCGCAACCCGTTGCACGATGCGCAGTGATATGCTCCTGATCAGGCGTTCAGACTGTCGGCTTTATCGAGGCCTGCAGCAAAGGCGGCCGCAACATCCAATTTTGGCGCGGAGGATCCCGCCGGTTTGCTTGTTTTCGCCAAGGAAGCCAGCTTGGCCCCCTCGAGATGACAGGCCTTCTTGGACTTTGAGCCCACCCCCCAGCCCAGCTGGCCGAGGATGGTGCGGCGCTTGTGCGGCTCTTCTTCATGCCTCTCAAAACTGATCTTTTGCCATTCCTCCACAATGATGGCAAAGTCCTCGTAGACAATCTCATCTGATTTGACGGCTTTCATGGCTGTGGCTACCTGCTGCCTGCCCAGGTTGGGGTACATGGCGTCGAGAATCAGCCGAACCTCCGCCTTCTCGAGCTTCTTCGACTTGTCAAGGTCGAAGGTGTCGAACGTCTTCCGCATTATCTGATCAACTTCTTTATCGGTCAGCTTCGACCCGTTGATTTCCATCTTGAGCGCCTTGAGCTTCTTGACCATCATCTTCCGATTTCTCTGGATCTGCCAGTCCTTGTATAGCACCCTCGCAACTGAGTAGGACAAGAACAGCAACATGCCTCCAACTATGACAAGCAGGGACAATGCCTCCTGCTCCACACCCTTCAGGATGAAGCCAACCACAAGGCACGGGAAGAGGACAAAGGGAAGCAAGACCCGGAAGACGCCGTCGACGGAGACGGCCAAGACCTTGCAGCCGAAGCGGATCAAAGCGTGCACGACGATCGTCTCTACGAGCCCCGCGAGGATCACAAAGAACTGGACGAGGGCAAACTCGTCAGTCCAGATGAGGCTGCTGAGCGTCCCCAGGCCGAGGTCTGTGTTGGCGCGGGTAACCACCAGCAACAGGGCAATGATGTGGAGCGAGGCGCGAGCACCGACAAGCGGAGGGACGGTCGCGTCCATGTACAGGCTGAGGAGCGGCGCCTCAGAGATGACGATGGAGGGTATCAGCTGCTTGATGATGAAGAGGTCGTTGTTGCGCTTGATCTTAAAGACCACCGGGCAGGCGTCTTGCCTGGACTCCAGCAAGGCCAGGTCAAGGAAGATGTCGTTTTCGATATCCGCTGCACGGCAGCCTCCGCCTGCAGTGCCACAACTATCCCAGAGCCACGTCGCCGACTGGGGAAGGATACGGTTCGAGTCTGTAAAACTCAACGTCTCCTTGTAGCGCAACTGCTCGACCAGAGCGTCGCACCCGGTGAGATTCACAGTTGGCAGCCTGAGATGGATGGGAATGGTCTGCCGGTCGAAGGGGAAGCTGCGATATTGGAAGTCCTGTGCCAACATAACAGCCTCGCGGATTCGCAGTGTAGCCACTGCGCCGTTTTGAGAATAGAGGGACTCCAAGAGTTTTCTTTCCCGAGCGGGCTCCGTCTCGGTGGTGCCAAGGACGAGCTTCGGGCGCCAGAAACGCTTCGCGTGCTCCGACTCGGTCGAGGCCACACTCGAAAGCATCGTATCGAGGACCTTGCGGCAAGGCGAGGTAAGGAGGCGAGTGTCGTTCCACGTCAGAGAGTAAGTTAGGATGAACTCAATCTGCACGCCAGCGCCTTTGACCTTGTCGACTGAAATGCGGAACTCGCCCAACGTGAAGCTGCCAGTCACCAAGGGGCCCGAGCCAGTGCCAGAAGAGCCAGGCTTCGAGATGTAGTCAATCCCCTGTGCAATCTGATTCTTCAGGCACTCGCTGACTGCCTGCTCCGTCGTGCAGGCGTTTTGCTGGCACTCCGCATTGTTGCACTGCGGCCAGCACGTCGTGTCCTTATACATGAATTCGAGGCACTCCGCTTTGGCCGAGCACTCGCTTAGGCAGCTCGTGCAATAGCTGCGCAGCCCGCAGTCGACACAGTCCGTGCCGACTTCGCACAAAGATTTTTGGCCGATTTTTCTGGTTCCGTTGCTGTTGTCGCTGTTCGCGCCATCATCGCATATGCCCTTACTTTGTGGAAACCTCGCATTGCACGTGTTCTCGCAGAGTGAGGGCGGCGGGGAGGGTGGGGGTGGCCGGGAGGGACGTGGGGGGGGCAATGAGGGCGGTCGTTTTGCATTGGGTGGCAAACTTGGAGGCGTAAAGATTGCGGTGGCGGTTTGAGCCTCGGCGAGTTCCAGGCCGGTGATTGCGACGTCGTTCCCGGAGAACCCCATGAGCGAAGTCAAGTAAGTCATGTTGTAAGATTGCATCCGAATTCTCTTTTGCATTATGGCGAGGTCGGTGCCGTTGAAGAGCACGGACTCAAATCCGCAGATCACTCGTGGGGAGGGGGGGGTCGGGGGGGGGGGAGAACGGCGATTGAAAAAGTACCGCTCGTGATACAGCCCCATGCCAAGCGCGATCATCTCCACCGAAATCTCAGAAGAGGTGGCCATGGGAAGGGGAGGCGGCGGCGGCGGCGGAGTTGAGGGTGGGGATGGCGGCGAACTCGGAGCAACGGGAGGACAGTTACGAACCCGCGTGACATCCGTCCAGGTGACTGTGGCCTTGATTATCAGCGTATTGGCGTTGGAAGCCTGGAGTCTCCGACCAGCCGGAGTGATACCCCCGTTGGTCAACTCAACATCCACCTTGCATCTTGGCCTACCGCTGCAACCCATCTGAGTACTGGTCTCTGCTACGAGTTTGAGTGTATTTCGAGGATGTTCCCATGTCCTGGTGCCAACTACTGAAGGTTTAGGAGCTCCTGTGCCCGGAGTGCACCCAGTAGTATTAGAGGAGGCGGTGCAAGCAGTGCTGAAGTTGAAGAACTTGTACGTGATGATCAGCTGGGGGAGGACCACGGCAAAACCAGAGTCGTACGCAATCGGAGCCACTGGGGGCAGATTGGGTGGTGCGGGTGAAGGTGGAGCTTCGGGGACTATGAAGGTGTAGTTTGTCTCAACCCTTGGCCCAGACTGATCGGGATCATAAGGGTTCGTGAATTCTAGAGCGTCGTAAGTCCATTTGCCGTTGTACCAGCCCCAGCCCCAGTAGGCTTTCAGAGTCAACGTGCACGTCGAGCCCGGCACGAGAGGGGGGGACGGCCTCACCCTCTGCGGCATAATTCCGTTGGGGTATGAGTAGCCGTCGCTGCAAGCCAATGCCCATCTGCAATCATTTGGAGAAGAGTCAAAGTCGACGACAATCTCGGGCCCAACGGCCGGCGCAGGTGGTGGAGGTGGGGGAGTGGCCGAAAGTGGTGGCGGCGGCGGAGGTGGTGGCGCAAACGGAATCGCGCGAAGGCCACAGGAGAAACAGTCGGTGCCGAGGTCGCACCACGACCACCCCGATCCTTCTCCGCCATCGTCGCAGTTGCCGTAATACATCGGAACTGTGCATGTGTCTTCGCATCGGAAGAACGTGCCAACAGGCGGCACCAACAGGCGAGGGCCACAGTCGTAACAGTCGGTGCCGAGGGCGCATTGGGAAAATTCCGATCCGGGTCCGCCATCGTCGCAGTCGCTGTCTCCATTCCAATTGCAAGTGTAAGTGCATCGGTTGATCGCGCCCGCGGGGGTCGGAGGTGGTGGAGGATAAACAACACGGGCGCCACAGTGGTCGCAGTCGGTTCCGAATGAGCACTCTGAGAGCGTTGCGCCCGGGCCGCCGTCGTCGCACCAATTGGAAAAGCCGTATTGCTGATCAACTGTTGATGTGCATGTATTGCTGCACAGTAATGTAGAATTAGGGGCCAGAGGGGGCCGAGGTGGAGAACGAGGAGACGCAGGGCTCGGTGGAGTTCTCGGTTGAGGTGGAGGTGGATGATAACCTCTGGGGCCACAGTCTGCGCAGTCGGTTCCGAGTGCGCAATTTGAGAACCATGCGCCCGGTTCGCCGTCGTCGCACAAACCTTGGTTACCGGTCGTGCATGTATTGCTGCACAGCAATCCTGCTGTATGAGTTGCTGCGCATGAGTGGATGAGACCCAGCACCATGGCGAGCAACATTGCGAACGAAGAACGCATCCGAACGGAGCCGCGCCGAATTCCAGTACCTGCGAGGCACAGCAATAGGGCTTGATTGAGGCCTCGTCGGGCACGCGCACAGGGGGCGCGCAATTTCCGGCTGGGAGGTGCCCAGGGAAAGGTGCAGAGAGATCCCGCGCGACGCGCTGGTGCCGGGAGTGGCGCTGAGGCTCGCCGGCTCGGTTTGCAGACCTTGGCGGCACCCGGTTGCAGACCACAGAGAGACGCCGTCGGTCGAGGGTCTCAGAATTGGAGAGTGACACGCGCTGTCTATTTTTGTTTCGTCGTAATTGCGGACTCGCTCTGCGATGCTACAAAAAGGAAGACTATTCTTGTCAACAGCACCGTCGGTCCTTTTTTTCGAACCAAGAATTTTGTCAAAGAGGCGATTGACGTCCGTCGAACCGATGGTACAGATCGAGCGAGCGACGCGCGTACTTCAGAACTGTATACTTTTAATACTTTGTAGTATGTAGTAATGTAGAACCCCGTTGAACCCCTAACGTACGTACTGGTATCGAAACAAAGCGAAAGCAGACTCAAGCGCTCAACCGCTCATCTGACTAAATCAAGGACTAAATAGAAAATACACTCCGGTGTACATGAAGTGTACAGGCCCGTTCGCGCGCGCGTGCGTGCGAGTCTAGTGCGAGTCTTCGACCGTCCTCAAACACATGATCGATAATTGAATCCTTCATTGAGATGTCTTGAGTCTCGGGGTTTCGCGAAGAAAACTAAAAGCAGACTCAAGTACGACTCACGTCAAGACACAAGACCTCAAGAGCCCCTGATCACGTTAAACCCTGCTCCCTGGAACATATTACGACCGGCCGGCGGCCGCGCATCCCGGCCGCCGGGTACCCCGCTGCCGGCGAGAGCGGCGTCCTCCTTCTCGCAATCTCGGGCAGATCTAGCGAGTGAACTGGCGAGGAGGAAGTGCAAAACAGATCAGCATGCCGTGGCGTGCCCCGCCGCTCCCGTAACGGCGTAAGCCTCCCGCTCCACAGAGCGCCTCCCCGCGCCTGCTCAAAGCCGAAACGGGTAAATGTGAATAGATACAGTCGGAATAGAATGCGTGGCGCACGCACCGCACTCCGAGACTGCAGACTCGCCGTACAAAAATACTGACATACAAGCACTGTGATTTCTGTGTGTACCGTACATTCAATTCCCAAACAGGTGTAGGGGTGGGGCCTTATAAACATGAAAAATAGTAGACCACTCCCCCTTGGGTCAAGGTATAATACACCTAGCCGCTAGCGCAGTTGTTCAGACACGCCCCCCCGATGCTCATGCGTGCGCTTCCCGACTGCGCCTCTGTTCACGTGCAATCGAGATGCTCGTCATGCCCGTGAGCTCGGCGGCCTCTTCGCTCCCCGGCTGGGGCTTGGCGGCGGCGCGAAAGACGAGCAGCGGCTCGCGCCCGCACGGGCGTAGCCGCAGCACGGTGTGCGGGCAGACCAGGTGGATGGCGCCCGCGCTCATTGCGGACTTGAGCCCCACAAATTCGTCACTCTGGCTGTCGAGCTGCTCCACGGTCGCCGTGCCATGCACCACGATCAGAACGGCGAGGCCCGCCGAGGCGGGCAGCCTCGCCTCCACCTCCGCCGCTCGCTCCTCCCCATCGACCGCGCCGTCCTGGGCGCCAAACTCGACGCGATCGAGCAAGAACTCGTCGACGACCTCCGGCGGCACATACGTCCACACGTGCGGCTGCCCCGCGGGCTGCGTGGGCACGACCAAGTGGGGCGGCCCATCGATGTACGTCAGGCACGAGCAGAGCGTCTCGACATCCTTCCACTTTGGTGTCAGGCCGGCGCGCACCACGTTGTCGCTCGTCGCCATCACCTCCGCGCAGTCGCCCGAGAGGTATGCATGCGGCTCATTCGCGCCCAAAAAGAGCGCCTCGCCGGGCTTGAGCAGCTTGTAGTTGAGCAGGTACACGCAGAAGACGCCCACGTCCCCTGGGTACTGCGCATGCAACCGCATCGCCAACTCCTCCACCGGCGCACGTAGCATCTCGTTCGTCGACTGCACCCGCCGGACGAGCGCCGCGAGCTGCGCGGCGATGCGGTCCGCAGGCGCCGTCATCAACGCCTCAAACAGCGCGCGGAAGCATGCCTTGACTCGCGCATATGCCTCAGCCTCAGCCCCCCCCTCGGGCTTGCCTTCTTTGGAAGCTCGACGCTCTTTGATGGAGGAGACCGTCTCCCCCACGCCGCCGCCGCCGCCGCCGCCGCCGCCGCCGCCGCCGCCGCCTCCGCCGCCGCCGCCGCCGCCGATCTGGCCGCCGCCGATCTGGCCGTCGAGGCTCGAACTCCTTGGGATGCCCATGGCGCCGTCGTGGGCACGCAGCCGACCCGTCGGCGAGCGCCGACCTTGCGGCGAATCCCTCTCGTTCAGGAGGCGCGCCCGGTGCGCGGCAGCGTCGTCGAGGGCGGCGACGAGCTTCTCGCCCACGAGCGCCACGAGCTCGGGCGTGGCGCGGCAGTTGGAGAGCACCGAGTACACCGGCTGGAAGGAGCAGAGCGCCTCGAAGGGTGTGATTGCGACCGCCATCTCGGGCTTATGGTTGTCGTCCTTGTACTGATCGGGATGGCGCACGTGCAACTTCGCCGCGAGCGCCTTGTCCGGGTGGGCCTGGATCGACAGGGCGGTGCGCACGGAAAGGATCTTGAAGAGGAAGGGCAGCGAGTGCGCGCGCATCATGCGCATCGAGTGACGGCGCGCCACCATCGGCGAGGACGCGCTCGGTCTGCGCGGGCCCAGGAGGGACGGGTTGAGCTTGATCCACTCAGAGAGCGGCGTCACCGTCCGCCAGGGCGAGGTGAGCATGACCATCGAAGGGCCGCTCGGGTGGGTGCCGACCCAGAGCTCGCCGTACGGCGTGCCCGGGTTGATCTCCAGCTCGTCCAGCCCCGTCGACGCCAGCCGGCCCACGAGCGAGTCGGCGCCCAGCTTGCCCCACGCGTAATTCATCACCATGCACTTGAGCGGGAAGAGACGGTCCATGCGCAGGTTCTGGAGCGGGTCGGTCACCGTCATGGTTGGCGGATTATAGAGCGCGTTCTCCTGGGGAGCGCCCGGCGTCTTCGGCGTGGACGGCTCGTTGTCGTTCACGTGCGGCGGCGTGACGCCGGCGCCGCCCTTCTTCTCCTTGAAGACGACAGTCCAGATCTGCGCGCCATCGACCGGGTCGATGCTCGTCTGCACGCCGACGAGGCGCACCGAGCCATCCGAAGGGATGTCTAACGAAGCAAGCTTGGAGCCTAACATTTCGATCCGCGCGGCGGCGGGCGCTTCTCGGTTTCGGCAATCCGAAAGAGCTTTACTTTGAAGGCCTGTACATGTAGCACCACGTCGGAGCGCGTTGACTTGCCTTGCCTTGTCGGAGGCAAATGGGAGAAGTTTATATAGTTGACCTCTTGTATTCCGATGGCAGACTCCACGAAAGGGCTCACGGTTGGCTCGAACGCAGATTTCGGCCTTGCGGTGGTCGCCCTTGCTGTGGATGCTGCTGAGCTCGCACCGACGCCGCCCTGGGCGGCGCAACAACCACCGTCTAATCCCATCGGTGTCGTGCCCAGCCTGCAGGAGCTCGTGTGCACGACTCTTGCAAGGCATCTTCATCAGCTTGAAAGCCTTGACGATTTGCCTGACCACCTGGCGCTCCTGGTGCGCGGCACTATCCAGCGGGATCAGCGGCTCCTCAAGGACGAAAACATCAAAGTTTGGCTCAGTGCTGCTGTCGATGCTGGCACCGCACGGCGGCTCAATCTGCGTTGGGCTTCTGCACTGACCGACGAGGCATTGAAGACGTTGGCCTCCTTTCCGTCGTGGGCTGCGGCGCTCGTACGGCTCGATCTTGGCTTCTGCGAGGGCATCGGCGATGATGGCATTCGAGCGCTCGCGCCAGCCATGCGTGGCATCAAGTCGCTTGTGCTCACAGGCTGCACGCGTTGTGGGGACGGCAGCATGATTGCGATCGGTCAGGCGATGCAAGAGCTCGAGTCCCTCGAGATCGAGCTCTTATCGCGCGTCACCGACCATGGGTTGCAGGCGATCGTTCGTGGGTGCTCTGCGATTGCCGAGCTCAACGCGGGTGGCTGCTCGCACCTGTCGTCAGTCTCCACGTCGCTGATCGCGGACCACTGCGCGTCCCGGCTGAGGCGCCTGGGCCTCGGCGGCATCAGTTCGCTCACTGACATTGATCTGGAGGAGATATCGCGCTGCAAATCCCTCACGTGGCTCGACCTGCGCGCCTGCCCCAAGCTGAGCGACGCGGGACTCAAAGCCCTGGGCCAACTGGCGGAGCGCCAGATGAAGGCACATGCCAAGTGGGAGGAGCAGCGCCGCACTGGCGTCGGCGGCATCCTCAAGAATGCACCAGGCTCGCCGCCCACGCTGACGCATCTCGATTTGGGAGGGCTTGGACGCCTATCTGATGAGGCGGTTCTCAAGCTAGCGACCCGTGCCAAGCACCTGCGTTCTCTCGACCTGCGAGGGTGCACCCGACTCACAGAGGCAGGCCTTTCGAACTTGCTGCGAGACGGCATGCTGCCGCAGCTGCGTAGCCTCACACTCCTGAGCATGCCGGCTGCGCCCAGCGCCCAGGCGCTGGAGCGTATTCAAGGTACCAGGCCCGACCTGACGATCGTCAGATGAACCGAACGTAGCTTTAACGTACTAGTACGTTTTAACTTATCCGTTTAGCCGTTTTCGATCGATATGTATATTATGATTCTGTTTTCTCGTCCGTGAATACACCACGCCACATGTGGTGCCTTGTCGCGCGCTCGGCTGACCCGAGTAGATCGTACCGTGTACGACGGTCTACGAGCTATGTGCGGTGGATCACCAGCCCGGCCAGACGCGAGAGCGACGGGACGGACACGGGAGCACGACCGCGACGGTTCTCTCGGTTGCATGTTCCGATGTTGGACGAGTGTACGGCGTATAACTTTTACTTAATTTTATACTTTTCGCTTCGTGGGTCGGGTCTTCGCACGTTCGTGTTCGGTCGCCGCCATGGTCGCCGCGCGTCGTTTCAATTTTAACAACGATAACATTAATAAATTAACGATTCCTATCGTATACCAACGAACCGGGACACGCAGCATCACGCCGCACTTTGACAGCGAGGCGCGCGAGCGCCAGGGGCGGACTCCGCAACATGTTTTCACGCTCAGTGCGCTCGCAAAAGCTACAGATACGACACAAATCTACTCCGGCCCTCCACCGCGTCTCGCACCGCTTGTTTCCCTGCATCTCCCAGGTTGTTGTTCTTGAGGTCGAGGGTCAGCAGTGCGAGCCGTCGAGCAGGCGCGTGCCAATGGCGACCATGTGCTCGGGCTGTGCCCGCAGACAGGGCACCCGCGATCGCTTCTGCGCCCTCGTCGCCGATGTTGTTGTTGCCCAGGTGCAGGAGGGTCAACACCGTCGAGCCCGACTTGAGGGCCTCGGCGATGGCGTTGGCACCCTCGTCCCCAATCTGGTTGTTCCCGAGGCTTAGCTCCGTCAACACCGCCGTGCCCGAGGACAGGGCTCCCGCGATCGCCTTGGCACCCTTGTTGCCAATGCTGTCGTTGCCCAAGCTCAGTGAGGTCAAGACCGCGTTGACCTTGAGCGCCTCCGCAATCGCGATGGCTCCCTCCGCACCGATGTTGTTGCCGTTCAGGTGCAGGGAGGTAAGTACCGCTGTGCCCGAAGACAGGGCACCCGCGATGGCCTTGGCCCCTTCTGGACCGATGTTTTCGAATTGCAGGTGAAGTGCGGTCAAAACCGCGTTGACCTTCAGTGCCTCCGCGATCGCCTTGGCACCCTCCGCACCGATCCTGTTATGGTCCAGATGCAGGGTGGTCAAGACCGCGTTGACCTTCAGCGCCTCCGCGATCAACTTGGCACCGTCATCGCCGATGTCGTTGGTGCTCATATCCAGGTAGGTCAGGACCGCTGTGACTGGAATGAAACTCGCAATGAGCATGGCGCCCTCGGGGCCGATCATTCGCCCCATTAAATCCTCCTCCAGATACCAGCTGCTGAGCGTATCGGCGCGCAACTTCTCCACAGGGATGCGACGGATCTCTCCAGAGCCAGCGCAGGCAATGGCTCCGAGCAGCAGTGCTAGTGGTGGCTTGCCCTCGCCTGTGATGCAGCAGCACAGATCGCGCTTGGCCAGACCACGAAGCAGGGGCAACGGTGAGGGCCACGGCGTGTCCTCCTCCTCCTCCTCCTCCTCCTCCTCTTCCACTTCGCCATCCTCCTCCTCATCCTCATCCTCATCCTCCTCCTCCTCCTCCTCTTCCTCCTCCTCCTCCATCTCCACCTCCACCTCGCCGCCTTCATCGTCCAAATTGACCAATCGGACCGCGGCCACGTCCACCTCAAAGCCATACCCCGTGAGCCGCTCCAGGTGGAGTAGCAGCCGCCCTGCCCTCACCGCCTCCCAAGGCCGGCCGGCTTCGATGAGCAGCTGCAGGTTGAGCTCCGTGATCTCGTCTAGCTGCTGAGGGTCGGCGTGACCTTCGCGCCTGCACAGCCGCGAGCAGAGCGCTCGGCGTCCGAGCGAACGCCACGCTCGGTTGACGCCCTTGAGCTCGATCAGCGTGCCCGCGTCGACCTTGGCCAAGGCAGCTTCCGCAGCGTCGTCGTTCACGGGCAACGCGGGCGGCCCCGCGGTGGTAGACTGCGGCATGGGACTATCCGGCGTGAAAGCCGGCTCTGCAAGGGCTTCCACGCGCTCCTCATCGCTCTCAAAGTCGTCCACCGCACCGAGCAGCTCACGCAGCTCGTTGGCACGTTTGCCATCCAATCG
>PJAB01001436.1:0-14490 GCA_002887195.1 Chrysochromulina parva
AAACTGGCGGGCTCGGTACGAGCCCGTTACACACTAATTTGGTAGACACAGTTGCGGTTTGGGAATGCATGTGACTGCATGCCTCCGGGACCTGGGGTGTGGCCTAGCAGGCCTCACGCGGTTTTGTAGTAGTACTCGCCGGGGCCGTAACGCGGCGCGATAAACCGCGTGCAAACAGTCTATGTACAGTGACGACGGGGCCAGCGGGCCACTCTCTCACGTCACACAGTGCGCGCGATACGGCGGGGACCAGTTAGGGACCAGTGCGCCGGGAGGGGAGACACGGGAGACATATCAAGTCCATGCAAGCAGCCTCGTCTGACAGGGCGCTGCCGCAGGGCGAGGGACGTGTGCGCCACCCTTCACCACAGTACCGTAAAACCCGTGGCTCACATTCAACTGGCTGTGGATCCACCGAAAGGTGGCCATATTGGCAGCCTGATCGTGCCATTCCACAAAGACGTCGGTCACGCGGCGGCACAGCACGCCGGACTCGATCAGACGCCGCAGGACGGCGTACTCGCTCCCTTCCACATCCACCCTGCGCAGCGACGGTCACAGGCAGTGCATTTTCCAAGGCAACTCACAAGGCAGTGCAGTCCAAGGCAACTCATAAGGCAGGGCAGTCCAAGGCAACTCAAAGGCAAGGCGGGAGAGAGGGCTTTCTCTCTCAGCAATGTACAGGTGCCACACGTACTTGAGTACAATGTTGCGAGATGTCGCGTCGCCTAGGCCGTCGAGGAAGGCCGCGGCGTCGACAGTGCGCACGCGGATGAGGGAGTTCTGGTCCGTGAGTGTGGGCCCTTGGCCCTTCTTACCGTGCACGTCCGTCGTGTGCCGTTGTAGCTCGAGCGAGCTCCCAACGCTACCGCCGTGGATGGTGTCGATCCCGAAACTCGCAACCGCACTCTGGTTGGAGAAGGCGCTGTTGCTCAGCGTCACGTTGCTGCCGAAGCTACTTAGCATCTTCGAGGCGGTGCGCTGTAACGAGTCCCAGTGACGTGGGTTGGGCTCGAATGCCACCGCACAGTACTGTCGCCGGCTCTCGATCTGCAGCCACGGAGGCCACAAGTAATAGCACGGCGGTGCCTGCCGCATGTAGATGGGGAAGCGGACGCCCGCATGAAAACAGCTCGGCTGCTCGTACCAACTAACCAAGCTGTCGCCAGTATTTGCGCCAGTGTCGACGTAGAAATGAGTGCAGCGTGGGGGCGAAGACACCTTGCCGCACGTTCTACGTGTGCTCTCGTGATGCTGCTCCCACTTGAGCTGCGCAGAGGACGAATTGCATGCGCCGCACATCCGCGCGCATCGCTCATGAATGAATGCAGTGTAGTTGCTGCCACCTGTACGGCACAAGCTCCGTCTCGCGGAGCACCAGTCGAAAGATTTGACGTCTACGCAAGAAGCTGCCGGTAGCGGCCCCATTCGTGCACTGGCGTGGCGCAGCAGCTCGCAGCGCCGCTGCAGGCTGCCATCATCCATAGCAAATTCTGAGGCGACGTCGGGCACCCTGTCCTTGCAACTTCCGATTCAAAAGGGACAGGATGCAAAGCAAAGGACGCTTCGATCGGATGCATGCGCTTTAGTTGAAGCCCATCCAAAAGCCAAACCAAACGTTCCATGTCAAAAACGCGCGTCCGTTTGTCCTCGGGGCCTGTGCGGGTGTGTGGCTGTTGCGTAACTGCCCCGGCCTGTGCGCCTCTGACGCGGACACTTGGGCGAAGACGGTGAAACGCCTGTTCCTTTGTTAAGTACTTATTGTGAACTAGGCAGAGCCTCCGTATCCACCCGTTCCTCTCCCACGAGAAAGCGAGCTCGCTCTCCACCGTGTACTACTAGATGCTTCTAAACTCCACTGTGTGCTGCCACGAACCTCCCGTCCCGTGTGCGTGTTAAGTGTGCTGTTTGCGCCGTGGCTCCAGTACTAGGTGCGGAGACGCGTCTAGAGACGCGTCTAGATGTATGTCGGGACTCGGGTGGGATCGATCTTGCATCTTGATCGGTGTTCACAGCAAAGGTCTACTCCACTACGCTAGATGTGTACCGAAGATCAAACAGTCTCGTGTGGATGCATGCAACCACTCAGAGGGTTATTCGCGCACTCCCCACATTTTGCAGGCATGCCACATGACCGCCGCGGCGTCGAGCGCATCGCCCATCTTGGGCGTCACGCCGTTCTCCTCCAAATAACATCTCAACATGCGCCTGCGAGATGTGTCCACTGAGGAGTACCGTACACTCTTTCTGGGTTGCCATCCGTTGGCGTCCGCGTCCCTCAACACGGACGCCCACACCGTTCCACACTCACCCCCTCTCATTTCTTTTGGCCGCTGCCGTGTTGCCCTCGATCGAGGGCCCTCTGCCCCCTAAAACTGCTCTCGGCTCCGCCCCCACTGCTGATCAAGGCTCTGCCATCTGTGATCGCTCACTCAGCTCGCGAGGAGATGGCGACGGAGCTCGCGCTGTGGATACGCTGTGGGCCGTCAGTAGGCGTCCCTTCGACTCTAGCCATTAACGTTGACACCGAGGCCCTCGGGCGGTTTTTCACCGAAGACCTTGGCGCGTGCTTCCTCGACGCCGATGCCCCAAAGCTCTGCAAAATTGGACAGGTACGAGTGGCCTTGCACAATGTCAAACGTCTTGATCACGGTCGGACCGAGGAGCTCGCACATCTTGGCCTTGCGGCGCTTCTCGAGCTGTGCATCGGCTGGGTCGACCCAATAGCGGCGACACGAGAATGGCGGCACGCCTCGTGCCCATCGGACGAGCAGCTCATCGTTCCCGAAGACCTTCGGCGTCTCAACGAACGAGCCGCCCATGAATGTATTGATGTAGTAATCGCGTCCGCTTGATCCGCCTGGCCAACCTGGGCCCTGGTCGCACAGGACAGAGTCCTCCGTGTCGTAGGCGAGCTGCCCACCACGCACCTCGTCCTCAAACGCATACAGCGTGGAGAGCTCGGTTGCCAACTTGAAGCGACATGCGTTGGCTCTGAGGGCCTTGAGTTTCTTCTGATCCTTGAGATCATAGAACCGATAGCCATCCCACCAGTAGTCGGCAACGTCGAGCGCTGCACGTCGGATTCTATTCGTCATGGCCTGTCCAAGCTGGATCAGTTTGGCGACGCGCTCGCGTGGCGAGAGCAGACCCCACGCGTTTGCGTCAGCCCGAGGATCGTTTCGCAGGCGCCATGGGGTAAGCGGCTGGTCTTTCTCTTCGTTCGTGTACGACTCGGGGAGCGGGAACTCTTCCTCCAGTGCCGCTGTTGCGCCGACCCAGTTCCACCACGTGTCGATGCGGGTGTTTGCCAGAGTGTGCGTGCGCTTGCAGGTGACCATGAAGTTGGAGGCGTCGTTTAGAGGCAGCGCAGACGCGATGTGTACGATGATATCGTCTTCCAGTCTCGCGAAAAGCGACTCAGGCACTTCCATTTTGCTGTGCTTGGAGCCGAGGGACGGAGAGGGAAGCAAATTCTATGGTTCGACGGCTCAAGAATCGTCAAGTATGTGCCCCGCGTCAAGTGCACATCTTTGCAAATGCATGCACCCTCCTTCACGCCGTCTCACCAGCCAACTCCGCCCATATCTTGTTTTCGCCGCATGGCCAATAATCAACGTTCAGGTACATGTAATCGCAACACACGACCTCGGACTCTGCTCTACCCTCGAGGTATCCGATAGAGGCTCGAGGACGAGAACCCCGTGGTTTTCGAGGTTGAAGCCGTATGCCGCAGCGGCTCAGCCGTGCGCGTGCGTGCGCGATAATCGGCGACGAGCTCCGCATGCTTGGCCCGCACCTCGGTTTCTGCTCGTGCCGCGGCGTCTTGGAGCACTTGGACCATGTTCTCTACAGTCCGCGGTGCGCCAGCGCGCAGCGCACGAGGTGGAAGTAGGCGAGGATCGTCTGCCAGGCCGCCAGTTGGTTCAACGTGCTGCCCGCGCGCGATCTGCTGGGTCGAGGGAGACGGACCTGACAGAGCGCTTGCAGAGAGCGAGGGAGATCGATCGGAGATCGAGGGAGATCGAGCGGAGGCGAGCGCTGCAGGCGTCTCCACGCAGAGCGAAAGAGAGGATGCGGCGAAGATGTACTGCGAAAGCCCGTTCGCATCGAGCACCTTTGGGGATATGATGCCGTCACTAGCCAGGCTGATCACATCACCAGGGAAGACCTTGCCCTCAAAGGGTGAGGTTGACTCCACATGGTGGACGATGACGGACCTGCCGTGCATCACGAGGCTGACACCAACGCGGCTCTTGGCCATTTTCGTCACCTCCACCAGTCGCACATTGGTGGGTTTCGTCACCTCCACCAGTCGCACATTGGTGAGTTTGGCCGTAGGCTGCTTGGCGGCGAAGAAGCGAGCCTGGTCGCTCTCATCCTTGATCGAGAGGCCGAGGGTAAGCACCGATTTGATGCCCACGCGCAGCTTCGTCACCTCCATGCGCAGCTTCTTCACCTCCGTCGCAAACTGTTGCCTCGCGCGCCGCAACTCGTCCTGCGCCATCATCGACTGCTTTGACGTGACCGCCTCGAAATCCGCCGTGTCCGCACCGCTAGTCCGTGACATCTGCTCATGTCGATGCTCGTGCGAGGCAACGAGGCCAAGTGCCGTGTCGATGTGTGGCACTTGACTTGAGCCTTGAACGCCACCTCGATGCTCATGAATGGCAACGAGGCCAAGCGCCACACTTGCCTTGAGCGCCGCACGTAGCCTTGAACGATCGCGCTCGAGCGCCGCCTCGAGAGCGCCCTTGTCAGCCTCGTGTGCCATGCGCTCCTCGAGCCTCTCGGCCGTCAAGCGCGCACACGCCTGCTCGAGCTGCGAGGCGCTCGCCGTCCGCTCGGCGAGTTCAGCTTCTAGTTGTGCACGTACGCGCGCCGCTTCGTCTAATACTTGCGCTTGCAAGGCCGCAGCTGCATCGGCGGCGTCCTTCTCCTCTGTGTCCTTGAGTAGCCTTGCGCGCTCATGTTCCAGTGCCGACGCCTCGATGGCTGCCGCCACCCTCTGCGCGGCGGCGGCCTCGACGGCCTCAACAGCCGCCTCTAGCTCACGCGCGCACTCCTCTCGTGTCGAAGCGATCGCCTGCTTGATCGCCCCCTCCTGCGCCCGCACCGCCTCCTCCGCCGCCTGGGCCGCCTCCTCGGCACTCAACACCTGCGCGTTCGTCGCCTCCTGCGCCCGCTTCGCCTCCTCCGCCTCCTCCGCCGTCTCCTCGGCATGCTTCGTTGCCTTGGCCGCGCCCCTGAGCGCATGCGAAAGGGCCAACTTCTTCTGCATGGCCGCGATCGCCGTGCTCACGGCTGCCTTCTTGTCCGCCGCGTGGCTCAACGCCTTGACGATCGAGCTCATCCTTGCGCGCGTCCGCTCCTTTGCCATTGTCGATGCCACCGCCGCGTCGACGGCCTGCACCAGGCGCTTGGCAGCCTCTGCCTCGAGCGCGCCCTTGTCAGCCTCGCGTGCCATTCGCTCCTCGAGCCTCTCGGCCGTCAAGCGCGCACACGCCTGCTCGAGCTGCGAGGCGTTCGCCGTCCGCTCGGCGAGTTCGGCTTCGAGTTGTGCACGCAAGCGCGCACCCTCGTCGACTTGCGCTTTCAGCGCTGCAGCTTGCGCTTCAGAATGCGCTTCAGCTTGCGCTTTCAAGGCCGCTGCCTCAGCTTGCGCTTCATCCGCTTGCGATCGCAAGGACTCCAGCATGGGACTCAACGACAGCCTTGCGTGCTCGTGCTCGAGCGCCACCTCGAGCGCGCCCTTGTCGGCCTCGTGTGCCATTCGCTCCTCGAGCCTCTCGGCCGTCAAGCGCGCACACGCCTGCTCGAGCTGCGAAGCACTCGCCGTCCGCTCGGCGAGTTCAGCTTCTAGTTGTGCACGTACGCGCGCCGCTTCGTCTACTTGCGCTTGCAAGGCCGCGGTTGTGCTTCGAAGCAATTCCCAAACAGGAGCGACACGGCTTCGAAGTTGTGCATCGAAGCCACTTCTAGACGGCTTCGTCTTGGGTGCGTAGATCTCGATAGCAGAATCAAACGTTGTCGTCGCCGGTCTCTGTGGGGCGTACGGCGGCGCGTCCCCCGCAGACCAAGGTCTGCTTAGCTTCGGGGTTTTGCGAAAGGAGAGGTCCAGAAGCTCTTGAGCAGATTGCGAGGCCGTCAGCTTGGGTGTGACGTGCGGGGACGGTTTACAAGAAGGTGTCGAGGGTGTAGGCTTGGGCGTCAAGACGTGCGAGCGAGTGTCAGGGGTAGGTGGCGGCCGCCAAGTGACGCGTGATGTTTCCCCAAGATCCTTCTGCTCAGAGCGAACCTGCTGTGCTCTGCGCAGCGCCACGACTCGCTCTTCTGCGCACGCCAGCATCCTGTCCACTCCAGGAGCCATGGGCTTCGGGGCATGCATGGGGACGATGGGTGCAACCCGCTGGTCGGCGAAGTGCTGTGGGTATACTGCCGAGCGGACGAATAAGGGCGACGAGCGTCCGGAGGCCATCATCGAACCGGCCATCGCCAGAACAGCACGAAAGCGAATCGCGACATCGATCGTGCGAGGGAGGGTAACGGTCGGCTTGTTAGCAAAACGACTGTCGCTTCTCGCATGCAAACCCGGGAGCCGGCGCAAGACCAAAAGCACCTTTCTTTAGCAAACTGCAACCGTCAAATCTCAAGTGTGAATGTGAAAATGTCCGTAAGGGGGCCCCGTCGCGAGGTCGATGCCGTCTGTGCGTGGTGGCGCGCTGTCGCCGCTTCCGACGTCGCACTGTCAGCCGAACAGCGACGGCAGCGGCTCGCCGTTCTCGCCCTCCCGACTACTGTCCGGCTTTGTTGAGGACGACGACGTCAGCGCCACGCGGGCAAAGGCGAAGGCGGCCGATAAACGTGCGGCTGCGGATGCTTCCGGCGTGGGCGGGTCGAAGAGCACTCGGAACAAGGGCGTCGCGCGGCGCGAGAATGCGCGTGGGGAGAGCCGCACCGACTCGCGTACCGACGGGGGGCGCACTCGGGCCGACGACGACAAGGACCCCGAGGGCAAACGGACCAAGAATGGAGGCAGCAGCAGCATCACCGAAGCCAAGCTGGGCAAGATCGGTGGCAGCGGCAGCACCGACGCAGGAGGCGGCGGCGGGCGTCCCAAGGGCGGTGGCAGTAACAGCAACAGCTCCAAGGTCCCTGGCGGCAACTCCAAGGGCGGCGGCGGTGGCGGAGACGGGGGCGTCGGCGGGAGCAGCACCAAGGGTGCTGTGGTGAGCGCCAAAGGAGGAGGCGGCGGCTCGGGCGACGACCCGAGCGCGACCTTTATGCGCACAATCGAGGGGCAGCGCGCGGAGGCGAAGCGCAAGCGCAACGAAAGCCGTCTGAGGCCTTGCGTCTTCGGCCTCGAGGACGAATTTGAGGCCGATTGGTCTGCGATGCCCATGCCAGAGCCGGACGAGGTCTTTGTGGTGCAGGCCACCGCGACGCCTTTTGGCTCCGTGAGCATGCCACGCCCTTATTGGCGCGTGCCGGCCGGATGCGCGATGACGCCCTCGACCGGCCCGTTTCAGCTCGGTGCTCGCTTTTGGGACGAGACCAATTACGATCCCCTTGAGGCCCGTGTCCGGTGTCCAGAGGAGCCAGAGTGGGTCCCGCCCTCACAGGCGGAGCATGTACCCCGCGGACGCGAGGCGCTCGCGGCGGTGTTCGCGGAGCAGCAGCAGCTGCGACTCCAGGCCGCGCGCGCGGCGGCGGCCGCCGCCGCTGCGTCCGACGCGGGCCACGAATATCCCATATTTGGCAACGAATATCCCACATCTGATGGAGATGGGGCGGCGGCGGCCGCGGCGGCGGCGGCGGCTGCAGCGGCGGCGTTCGATGGTGGTGTGGGGGCGGTTCCCTCCGCAGAGGATCGGCCGCAACCCGCGTCATCACTGGCTACGACCGACACACTGCCGACAGCGCCCGGTAGTTGGAGTGCAAGGATGCTGGTCGGCCCCGTCTCCGTGGATGTTCGCGTGCTGATGGCTGCTTACGGTGTCTCTGGCCCTATGGGCGGCGGCCCCATGCCCCCTGGCGGCATGGGCATGGGCATGGGCCCGGGCGGCATGGGCATGGGCATGGGCCCTGGCGGCATGGGCATGGGCATGGGCATGGGCCCTGGCGGCATGGGTATGGGCATGGGCGGCGGCCCCATGCCCCCTGGCGGCATGGGCATGGGCGCGAACATGGGCGCGAACATGGGCGGACCGTTGCCGTATGGCAGCCTGCACCACTGGTTCCCGCCGCCCGGCCCGCCACCCGGCATGGGGATGTTGCCTAATATGGGTCTCGGTCCCGATGGTCTCGATGGGTCTGGAGCCATGTTGCCTAATATGGGTGGGCCTCTCCACCCGTCGGCCATGTTGCCCTCGTACTCGGCGCCCGGTAAGGCACTCCTGCCTCCGCCGTACGCGCCCCCGCAGATGCCCGCGCCCGGGGTGGCGGTCCAGCCTCCGCCGTACGCGCCCCCGCAGATGCCCTCGCGCGTGCAGCCCCTGGCGCGCATGCCATCCAAACACCTGCATCCGGGGGCGGGACAGCCGGTGCACCAGACTGCGCATGCAGATCCGCCGCCGCCGCCGCCGCCGCCGCCGCCGCCGCCGCCGCCGCTGCCGCGCCCACTGCCACGGCCGCCAAGCCGTGGCGCCGAGGGGCGCGGGGGCGAGAGCTCCTCACGCGGCGGCGATGGCCTCATCCGCGGCGGCGAGGCACGCAGCGAGAGCCGTTGGGAGATGCGCGCCCCCGTGGATGACAGATCCCGGGAGATGCGTGCCCCCGTGGATGACAGATCCCGGGAGATGCGCCCCCCCGTGGATGACAGATCCCGGGAGATGCGCCCCCCCGTGGATGACAGATCCCGGGAGATGCGCCCCCCCGTGGATGACAGATCTCGGGAGATGCGCGCGCCCGTGGGCGACAGATCCCGGGAGATGCGCGCCGAGAGCAGCCGCTACGCCGATCGCCGGGAAAGGGAAAGGGGCGAGAGGGGGGAAAGGGGGGAAAGGGGGGAAAGGGGACCGCCGCCAGAGGTGCGCGCTGCCCTGAGCAGCCGAGATCTCCCATCTCGAGATCGGAGACGGAGTCGCAGCCCGATACGAAGCCCGATACGAAGCCCGATACGACGCGGCCGCAGCTTCAGCCGCAGCCCCCCACCGCGAGAGAGGAGTCCCCCCCACCGGAGTCCCCCCCACCGGAGCCCGGAGCGCGGTCTTTCTCCGGGTGGCGGACGCGGATATGAGGAGCGCCCGCGTCGTCGATCGCCACGGGCGGTGGGATGGCGATGGGGGGGCTCGCCCCCACGGGGGGGCTCGCCACTCCGAGGCAGGGGGGGCTCGCCCCCACGGGGGGGCTCGCCACTCCGAGGCAGCTCGCCCCCCCGAGGCGATCGCGGCGGCTCGCCTCTGCTCTCCGCTCGTGGCGATCGGCGACGCGACCCCGGCCATGACGATCGCCATGACGACCGGCGACGACAGCCGGGGCCACCACCACGAAGGGGTCGGGGCTGACGCTGTGCAGGTATGTATCGGGGGATGGAACGAGGCGCGGGCGCTTGGTTGCACGGCTTTGACGTCAGCCGTCCGCACACGACGGATCATGCGCAATGATCTTGACTCGTTTTACCGTGTAACATGTTTTGTGTGCAATGCGAATATTGTCTTTGTGTGGGGATGGCGAGTTGACCGGTGCCGATGTAAACTCGTTCGGCGTTCGGCGTTCAGCGTTCAGCGTAACTTCTGATAGTCTTCTGATGTGATAAACTCGCCGGGGTAATCGACTTGTCACGATGCGCCCAGCACAGCGCGGCGAATCCTGAAGGTGCGCTGCGCTGTGGCAGATGGGGATGGCCGCGCTGTGGATGGCCACGCTCATATTTGCGGCCTATGTACCTGGGATTACCCTCCATCGCCGCCCGAAACACACCCAACAGCGGATTCGAATGGTGGCCAGCGGCCCTTTGATTGACCACCAGCGCAGCGGCTTGAGACACGCGGACACAATCGCGGCGCTGGCGCCCTCGCTCCGTCCAAAGCTGGCGCAGTTTGGCAGCAGCGAGGGCGCGGAGCTGCAGGTGCTCGACAGCGTCCTGGCGCAGAACACGGCGTACCTGCGCAACGACGCGGAGAAGCTGCGGCTGGCGCTCGAGGTGGGCTTCCTGGCACACAAAGGGCAGCAGCGCAAGTCGGGCGAAGCGTTCATCACGCACCCGGTGCAAGTCGCGTCGATTTTGGCAGAGGCGCGCCTCGACACCGAGTGCGTGGTCGCCGGGCTGCTGCACGACACCGTCGAGGACACCGCCCTCACCTTCGAAGACCTTGAGAATCTCTTCGGCCCGAGCGTGCGGCGCATCGTCGAGGGCGAGACGAAGGTGAGCAAGCTGCCGAAGCTCGTGCGCTCGGAGCTCGCGAGGCCGAGCAAGCAGGACGAGCAGGCCGAGAATCTGCGCTCGATGTTCGTCGCCATGGCCGAGGACTGGCGTGTTGTCGTCGTCAAGCTCGCCGACCGACTGCACAACATGCGCACGCTCGAGTTCATGCCGGTGCACAAGCGCATCTCCATCGCGCGCGAGACGCTCGAGATCTTCGCGCCCCTCGCGCACCGGCTGGGCATGTGGTCCTTCCGCTCCGAGCTGGCGGACCTCTCGTTCAAGCACCTCTTCCCCGCCGAACACGACGAGCTCCAGTCACACATTGACTCCAAGATGCGCTCGTACAAGGAGACGTTAGCCGCCGCCACGCAGGAGCTCGTCGGGCGGCTCACGGCCGACCCGCGCCTCGCGCAGTACCGTGTCGTGATCACGGGGCGCACCAAGTCCATTCACAGCACGTGGAAGAAGCTGCAGCGGGACGAGTGCTCTGTCGATGAGGTGCTTGACCTCGTCGCGCTGCGCATCGTCATTGAACCCGTCGACAGTCGCGACAAGGGCGCCAAGGGCGGCAAGGGCGGCGGCGGCGGCGGCGGCGGCGGCGGCGGCGGCGGCGGCGGCGGCGGCGGCGGCGGCGGCGGCGGCGGCGAGCTCCTCGGCCTTGACGACGACATCGGCAGCGGCGGCATGTTATCTCCAGGGAGTTCCGGCGACGACATGGAGATCTGCTATCACGTGCTGGGCAAGGTGCATGGCGTGTGGACGCCTCTCCCACGCACGCTCAAAGACTACATCAGCTCGCCCAAACCCAACGGCTACCGCTCGCTGCACACGACCGTACTCGTGGGCACGCAGCCACTCGAGGTACAGATCCGCACGCAGCAGATGCACCGGGTGGCCGAGTATGGCGCGGCGGCGCACTGGACGTACAAGGAGAAGGCTGACCTGGACGGCGACGGCGCGGTCGTCACGGCTGACAGGCGGTTGGCGGACCGGAGCGCTTGGTTGCAGGTGCCAGCGCTGCGCTCGATAGCCAAGTGGGAGGAGGAGCTCGAGAGCGCGCACGAATTCATGCAGCTGGTGCGCGCGGAGCTGCTTGGGACACGTGTCTTCGTCTTCACCGAGGCGGCCGGCTCGAACACCCGAATCCTCAACCTCGCCGTGGGCGCGACGCTGCAGGATGCGGCGAATGCGCTCAATGCGACGGCGGCCTCGCAGGTGGCCCTCCTCAACGGCACCCCCCGTCGCAGCTCGACCAAACTCAAGAACGGCGACATCGTCTCCTTTGTGCGCGTGGATGATCAGTCTCTCCACGGTGCGCCCGTGGACGAGGAGGAGGGCTTTGAGGGGGGGCGCAAGGGCAATGCCCTCGGGGTGCCTCCGAAGCTGCATGTGTGCGAGCGCTGCCTGCCGTTGCCCGGCGACGCCATCGTGCTGACCACACGCTCAACGAGCCAGCGAGGAGATGAGGACCTCGCGGTAGGCGGCAGGCTGCACCGCGCGGCCAGTGAGTGCCTCGCGATGCGGCGCGACCTCGCCGCGGGTGAGAGGCTCGTGCGTCCAACAGCCGCTCTCGAGGAGAAGTACCGTAAGAAGTTTGACGACGCACTGCGCCCTCGCGCGCCGCCCGGCGGCACTGATGAGGTGTTGGCCACCAAGATCATCGTGTTCACCACCGACCGGACCGGCCTTCTCCTCACCATCTCTTCGGTCGTCACGCTGAACACGGTCAACATTGTGAACGTGCGCTCCGAGACACGCATGGTGGGCGACGCGTCCGCCTTTTGCTACACGGTCCACATCGCCTCCGTCGAGATGCTCGAGGCCCTCATTCTCAACCTCGAGCAGCTTGACGATGTACGCTGCGTGCTGCGCGCGGACATGGACGACCTCATGCATGACCTGGGCCCCGACGGTTTCTGGGCCGCGGGCGGCATCGCCCCTATTGATATTCACCATCGAGCTGGCGACTATTGAGCTAGAGTATGAAGCTTGCCATGCTGGCGTCTCACGGTAAGCCTCGACGACATGAAGATGAAGAAGATGACGTCCGTGCACGCTAGTCGCACACGGTCGACGCAACTTCGGCCAACGGACGGTATCCTGCCACACGCGCTGCCACACGCCGGCGTCCTCTGCACGAGACGGTGCACCCCAAAACGGTCATCGAAATGTAAAATTGTTCGCGCCAGTGTCGACGTGGCACGCCGGCACAAGCTTTCGCTGCAGTGCGTCGGTCCGCGCCGTGAGCGCCTCCTGAGCGGCTGAGGCTGTGAGCGTCCGGGGCGGCCGGGATCGTAGCCGGTCGCGACTATCGCCAACGCGCCCGCGTACGGTGTAATCTTTGTGTAATGTATCTGCGGTAAATCGACCTCGAATCATTGACCTCGCACGCACGCACGCACACGTACATCGACCCCTCGGCCCGGCGTCACTCTTCTAATACGAACCACATCACCGTGTGGTCTCGACACGCCGCGCAGGCTCGCTCGTCTAAAACGTAGTCGTCATGATACATGATACATGCTTGGCCACCATGTCCACCAACTTCTTATCGTTCGCGCCGGTGAGCGTGTCGACCTTCTCACCCCCCTTGTAGATCTGGAAGGTGGGCATGGCCAGTACCTCGCACGAGTGCATCAAGTCCTCGAGCTCGTCCACGTCCACCTTGACGAAGAGCGCATTCCCGTGCTGCTTCGCGAGCTCCGCAAAGAGAGGCGCGATGCGCTGGCATGGGCCGCACCACACGGCGGTGAAGTCGACAACCATGACAACGTTCGAGTCCTTGGTCAGCTGCAGCGCCGCACTCCAGTCGGCGTCCGAGTGCAGCCCGACCACGCCGCCCATGCCGGCCTTCAGCTCGTCTCCGGCTCTTGCGGCAGGCTTGAGGTCGTCGTCCTTCTTCTCCTTTGCTAAGGGCTTGGCTGTCCAGCCGATCCGATCCCACACAGTGCGCTGCAGATACGACTGCAGGCCCTCGTACCGCGTTCTGAGGGACGACTGAACGTGCGGCGGCAGTCGCACCCAGATCGGCTTGCAAAGGAAGAGAATAATTGGCATGAGTGCAGTCACCGGGATGCACACTGGGCCGATGCAGATGAGCGGCATGCGTCGGGTGAGCTGAACGACGCCGATGTCGCGTCTGCCTGGAGGGGAGCGTCAGTGCGTGGCTCGAGGCGAGAGAGCCGAGCGCGGGCAGTCGAGCGCTCGCGACAGGCGCGACAGGTGTGAAAATAGAACCCCTCCGTAGCTACCCACCCCCCCAGCGCATTGCAGATGCTCTCATTCTCGGATGCCTCGAGGCTGTGGGATCTTTTCAGTGGGTTTCTCAGAACGGGGCTCAACGGATCGCCTACTTCCGCGTTCTCCAGCTGCCGTGGCCTCGAAAGGTTTGGTGTCAACGCGTTTCCATGGCTCCAAAGAAGGACAGGGGCAAGAAGGACGTGGGCAAACTGCCAGCATCAGGCTGTAGCTCGCACCGTGGCGAGACTCCGAACCATCGCGGCGACACCCCAAGCCATCGAGGCAACAGTCCGAACAAGAAGGGCACAACCAGCGACGACGGGGACGACAGCAAGTACCTCGATGGCATCGACGATACCGTTGCAGTGGCGGCGCACGCGGCTCAGGCAGCGGAGGCGGAGGCGGAGGCGGAGGCGGCAGGAAAGGTACTGACCGAGATTGTGCGCGTCCGAGGGGGCGGCGGTGCCGCGAGCAAGCGTGGTGCTCAAGTCGAGCCCTTCGTGCAGGACCAGGATGACCTTTCGGGATCCCGAGATCCCGTGCCGCCCAATGCCTTGGGGGACGGGGACGACACCAACCTCGACGACATCGACGACGACGAGCTGATTTCTCCGCAAGTCTGTACACCGCTGCCGCCAAAGCTGCATCGGGCGCTCACAGAGCTCGACAAGATCGTCATACAAGTCCTCATGTGTGGAGCGATTCGGTTGCTTAGCGTCAAGTGGCTGCTGATGCAGCCGGACAACTTCAAGATGCCCAACCGCCAGGAGCTCGAGGCATTGGAAAAGAGCGGGGCCTCGCCATCGCCGCTGCTGAGCGGTGAAGAGGCCGCAGCGCTCGTTCGCCGTGGAGACCGGAGCATCGGCGCGCTTACCTATGGCTGG
>PJAB01001437.1:0-14489 GCA_002887195.1 Chrysochromulina parva
GGCACGCCGGGCGCGTTGCGGCCTGCTCCTTTTGGCCGGCGGTGCCCGCCATGTCGAGGGCGGGGGGAGGTGGACGGCGGGGTGCGTTCGTCGGAGCACTCTGCCCTCTGTGGGGTGTATAATAAATTCCGCATGGCTAGCACAAGTTTCGAAGGTATTGATTGTGGAATGACCGGCCGGCACGCAACAAACTTGGGGGTGGTAGGGGGGAATGGGAGTAAACGGTTCACACGAAGACGCGAACGAGAATTCCTGGCGTCCCTGCTGTGGGGACCTGCCGGCGCGCCGCCGAGCGGAGCGAGCGGCTGCGCCACCATGGACGCGTACAAAGTGGTCAGGATAGTCGGCAAGGGCGCATTTGGGGCGGCGGTGCTCGTGCACGCAAAGAACAATCCGCGAGAGCAATACGTTGTCAAGCAGGTGGACGTGTCGAAGATGAAACAAAAGGAGAAGGACGAGGCCAAGAAAGAGATCAAGCTGCTCGCAAGCTTCCACCACCCGAACATCGTGCGCTATCGCGATTCCTTCGTCGAGGGCGGCCTCCTGCACATCGTAATGGATTTTGCCGAGGGAGGCGATCTGAACAACCTGCTCAAGGAGCAGGGCACGCGCCTCCTACACGAGGACCAGGTGCTCGACTACTTTGTGCAGATCTGCCTCGCGATGAAGCACGTGCACGACCGCAAGGTGCTGCACCGCGACATCAAATCGCAGAACGTCTTCCTCACGCAGAACCGGCGCGTGATCAAGCTGGGAGACTTTGGCATCGCGCGCGTTCTAACGGAGACGGGGGCGATGGCGAAGACCTCGTGCGGCACGCCGTACTACATGAGCCCGGAAATCTGCGACGGCAAGTCGTACAATGACCGCTCGGACGTGTGGTCGATGGGCTGCTTGCTCTACGAGATGGCGACGCTCAAGTGCCCCTTTGATGCGCGCGATATGAAGGGTCTGATCGTCAAGATCCTGCGCGGGGCGTACGCTCCGCTGCCTCGCACCTTTTCAACAGACTTGTCAGTGCTGGTGGCCAAGTGCCTCGACCGCCGGCCGGCGAACCGGCCGAGCGTGAACGAGCTCCTCGCCATGGGCGTCGTGCGCCGGCGCATCGAGAAGTTCCTCACCGAGGCGCAGCATCAGGCCGAGTTTGCACACACGATGCTCCACGCCAACCCCCGCAAGAATCACCCACACCCTGCGGCGACGCCGGGGCCGGCGGACCAGCCGATCGGGCCCGCCGACCCGACGATGGTCGCGGGCGGCGCCGGCGCCGGCGCCACGCCGATGCCGGCGCCGCCGACGGCGCAGCCGCCGCCGTCGGCACGGGCCTTGGAAGCCCTCGAGGCACGCCGACACGAGGAGCGCAAGCTGCGCAAGGCAGCCGAGGAGCAGTTGGCACGGGAGCGGCTGGCGGAGGAGCGCGCGGAGCGCGCCAAGGCGGAGGAGCGGCTGGCGGAGGAGCGGCGCGAGAGGGAGAAGCGGGCGGCCCGGCGGCGGGAGCTCGAGGCGGAGGAGCGGCGGGAGCGGGAGAAGCGTGCAGCGGAGGAGGCGGAGAGGGCGGCGGCGCTGCACGCACGGCGGCAGGAGGAGGCGCGTCGTCGTGGCGAGCTGGCGGAGAAGTGGATGAAGGAGGAGCTCAAGGTGCGCGCGCGCGCTGATTGCCTCTGATTGCATGATGATTGCATGCTGATTGCATGCTGATTGCATGATCCTCACGCTGCTCAAGGTACGCGCCGATGCCGAGCGGCGGGCTCGCGACGAGGATGAGCATCGGCGGCAGCAGGCGGCGGCGAGGGAGGCGGCCGTTGCCGAGGCGTTGCGCCGCGATGCGGAGAGGGGGGGCGGCGCGGCGCGCGGCGGCGGCGGCGGCGGCGGCGGCGGCGGCGGCTACGGTGGCGGTGGTGGTGGCGGTGGTTACGGTGGTTACGACGGCTACGGTGGAGACGTGGTGTCGCCAGAGTATGAGCGGCTGCAGCGCCAGCGCGAGCTGCTGCAAGCACGCCGGGAGCAGTTGGCGCGCGAGAGGGCAGTTGAGGAGGCCAAGGCTGCAGCTCGCGGTGCGGCGCGTGGCGTGACGCCACCGGCCGCGGCAGCGGAGACCAAGGTTTGGAGCCACCTGAACGGTGCCGCGCTCGCGCCGGTGCCCTACGTGCCCCCGCGCGGCGGCGATGGCGGCGTCGCAGTGGGCGGCGGCTTTGGCGACCATTACCGCGAGGGCCCGCCGGGGAATTACGGGGGGGATGGCGGTGAGGAGGACCACGGGCGTGCGGGCGAGGTGAAGGCGATGGCGGAAGCGCGCCGAAAGAAGGCGTTGGCGGATAAGGAAGAGGCAGCGCGCCAGGCAGGCCGACGTGTGTGGGAGGAGAACCAAGCTGCCGCCGCCCGCAACCGTCAGCGCTACCTCGGCGGCGACGACGCGCCACCGCCGCCCCCCGCCGCGCCCCCGATTAGTATGGCCGTTGGCCGCGCGCCCGATCGCTACGAGCAGCCGCCCTTGGCCACAATGCTCCGCGGCCCGTCGGAGCCGACCGACTTGGCGGAGACGATTGGGCCGAAGGTCAAAGGGCCGATTGCGATTGAAATCTCGGCCGAGGCGCGCCGTCGTGAGTTCATGGAGGCACGCGCCGCCGCGGAGCGCAACCGGCGCAGGGCTCTGGAGCCTGAGGCTGTGGGCGACGCTGGTGCTGGCGACGGTGGCGGGGACGGCGCCGGCAGTGGCGACGCCGGCGGTGGCGGCGGTGGCGGCGGTGGCGGCGGTGGCGGCGGTGGCGGCGGTGGCGATGCCGAGCAGCGCCCGTCATCGTCGGATGCGCCGACGGCGATTGAGATCAGCGCGGCGTACCGGCGTCGGCAGTACGAGGAGGCCAAAGCTGCGGCGGATCGGAACCGGCAGAAGGTGCTGGAGGAGGTTGAGGCCCGTGCGCAGCTGGGCGGCACTCCGCGCCGTACCGGCGCCGGCGCGGGCGCCGGCGCGGGCGCGGGCGCTGGTGCATGCCCGCCGATTGTACCGGTAGCAGGCGTGGTTGGGCCCGTCAAGATGCCGGACGCGCTCGCTCGCAAGCTCGACCGTCGCAACTCGGATCGTCGGCTGCAGGTCGAGCAGCAGAAGTTCGTGCAGGAGCAGCAGCGCGAGCAGTTTGGCGGCCCGCAGCGCCTCGAGCTCGGCGCCCGAGATGGCGCCCGAGACGGCGCCCAGCTCTCGGATCGCCGCGGAGGTGCCGTCTCGGGCGAGAGCGAGGCGTCCAAGCTCGCGGCCATTCGGCAATGGATTGCGGCCGATGGCGCGCGCCTCGCTGCAGCACGGTACGCGAGCGCCGCCGCATCCGCCGCTGCTGAGGGCTTGCCTGGGCTCGTCCTCGGGCACTCTCCCTCGGCGGGCGCCGTCGTGGGCGCCCTCGCCTCGCCGAGTGGTCGAAAAGCGAAGGGCTCACCGGGCGACCGACTGGCCGACGGGCAGACGATGCTGCTGCCCGGGGGGACGTTACGCCTCGGCCATGGCGCTGGCCTCGATTCCCACTGGCCTGATGCCGCCGGGGAGGGCGCTCACGAGAGCAAGCGCAAGCCAATGTCCCCTCGCAAGGCGCCGCTGCCGTCGGACAGCGCCGCGGCCGACGATCGTGAGGCCCTCGCGTACGGCGAGCTGCTGCAAACGCTGCAGGAGCTCATGCAGACTGGTGGGTCGCCCATTGCCAAGGACCGCATCTTTGGCGGCGAGGATGGCGGCGAGGTTGAGGAGGACGTCTTTGCGGATGCGCAAGAGAGGGCCGAACCATTTTCGGTAGACGCGGCGAATGGTGCTGAGTTGATTCCCGAGGATGCGGCCCTTGCAGGTGGTGGTGAGGACTCGGCGGAGGCGCTTCGGCAGAAGCTCGTCCGCATTCTCGGGAGCGGCTGCTTCGAAAAGGCGCATGCACGCTTGCAGAAGGTCGTTGAGGAGGAGGATGATGATGCGCTCGTGGCCGACATCCAGGCCATCCTTGGACCCGAGCGGCTGGACAAACTGCCGATGATCCTCAAGCTCATCTACCTCGAGGGTGGCGGCCTCTTCTGAGCGGTGGGCTGGCGGCTGGTTTGGCTCATTGTGGGCGCTGGTGCGGCTACCTTTCTTTGGGCAAAGTGGCGCGCTTTGGGGGGGGGTGGTTGTCTGCCGACGTGGCATTGGACGTCTCGGAACATCATGTGCGCGCGCGGGTCTGACGTCTGTGCGGGAGGGGTTCGGACGTCTCTGCTGGCTCCGTGCGCAGCGAGATGCCGAGCGCTTCCAATTGAGCGTCGTTCCGAGCGCTTCCGATCGACCATTCGGGGGCGATGGGTGACACCTATACCGGGCTTTACACGTTTCTGCTCGTTTGCGGAGATTTGGTTTGCGGAGATTTGGTTCAGTCGCGCAGAATTGTCCAAGAAACCGATTGGAAAACTTCGTAGTGTCGCATGAAAGGACCGGACAGGGCACGCGGCATGCCGAGCGGCCATACACCATACACCGCGCGCACGGTCGCTGCCGCGTCGGGAAGTACCGGGGGGAAATGGTACAACGTAGTACAACGGAAGTATCGTTCCGCTCGCCAAGCATGCGCCAACGCATTCACCATTATCACGAGACCAGCAGCCACCCAGGTCGGCACCAGGTACCCACAGACGACAGAGCGCCACACGTCACTCGCCAGCTGACAGAGTGTGAGCTGTCAGCTCCGTGGTCCCGCTCCGCTCCGAACTCCTCGGCTGCCTCGCTGCCCTGAGTGTATAGCCCTCTCGTCTGTGTACCTCGCCTGAGGCGAGGCGCCGCTGTCCTCACACTCTCACTCTACACTCACACGTCACGCAGCTCACTTGCCACTTGGTTAGTCACTTGACTCTTTTACTGACGTGAGCTCCTTAATATATTATAAATCTTCAGCCATGTGTCTTCCGTTCAGCTCTTCTTAGATCATTCTTATTATTTATCACAGCTGCTTTTGCATCCAACGTCGATGGCACCGGTCACACCGCGCACATACCACAACGGTCGATGACACCAGAGCGTTTCACTTCACCGCGACCGGCGTGCGGACGGGCGACACACCTGCTGTCGAGACAGATGTCCCAGAGGGGCGCGTAAGCACGCGGAGAGTACGGCTCCTCTCGTAGTAGTAGTGGGAGAGTACGGCACTTGAAACGGCACTTGCTCCGTCTGCCCCTCCATCTGTCCCCGCGCTAATGTTAGAAGCCTGCGCTCTGGCAGAAGCGGTGCTCACTTCAGCGCTCCCGACACTGGTTGGTTCGATCGAGACTTGAAGCACCTGCGGCTTGCGTCGGTCCCAATGCGACGCCGAGCCACGCGAGGAGCCGCTCGACATCTCCCCGTGAGACTCCCTAGCGCTCGAGACAGCGCTCGAGCTGCGTCGAAGGTGCAGGGGGGTGGAGCTCGTCGAGGTTGGAATGTTCGGTGATGCTGCTGCCGCGGTCGTCCCCGCTGACGCGCCCCCTGTCGCTGGCCCGCGGGCGACCCGCACGGCCACCGCCGCCGCGCCGGCCGCCGCAGCCCCTGCCATTCCGAGCAAGTTGAGTTTGCCGCTGAGCCCCCCAGCGCCCGTCACGCTCACGAGCGAGCCTGGCACCGCTTTGAGAGCCTCGAGGGCGTTCGTGTCCTTGGTATCCATTGGGTAACGGCGGGCGAGGCGGAAGGCCTTGGCTGATGTGAGCGCTTGTCCCCACAGGTCGGTCGAGGCGGCGGCCTTCATTTGCTCTTCGCGCCTCTTCTCCATCTTCTCCCAAGCGAGAGCTCGTTCGGCCGTGTACAAATCGGGTCCCTTACCCCACACCCCCTCGCGCCGCCGCGGGCTCCATTGCAAGCTCGCCTCGCCAAGTGCGGGCGGCGATTCGGGCGCCCAAAGCTCGCGCCTCTCAGCCTCCAGCTGCGATCGGAGCGCCTCGACCTCCGCACAGCGCCGCCTATAGTCATCTTCCATCATCGCGATGCGCGCGGCCTCCTCGGCCTTGATGCTCGCAATCTGAAGCTCGAGCTCCCGCCGCTGCTCCGCGAGGAGCCGTTTGAGCTCACGCTCAGCCGCCGCACGCAGCTGCGCGACCGCAATCTTGCTTGCGGCACGCTCGCGCTCGCCGTGATGAGTCTGCTCATCAAGCTTCTGTTGCAGCTCGCGCGCACGTGCTGTCGCGGCTGCCGCCTTGCCGATCGCCTCGCGTGCCTGCAGCGCCGTCGTGGTTGCCTTTGCGGCCTCTTCGCGCATGGCCGCCATCGCCCGGCGCTCCTCCTCGATGGCAATCTGAGCGAGTTTCAGATTCTGACGGCTCTCGCGAAGCTGTGTTGGGGGGGGATAGGGGGGCAGAGGTCATATGTGGAAGGAGACGAGAGAAGGTGGAGGTAGCAGAGAGTCACGCGCAGAAGAGCACAGCATACGAGCTCAGCATCACAGAGAGTTACGCGCAGAAGAGCACAGTATACGAGCTCGGCATCAGAGAGGGCGCGGACAATCAGTTGCAAACGTGCCCGGCAGCCCGGAGGCAGCCCGCAGGACGTGTGCCCGGGGGGGGCACGACCGGGCACGATAGGAGCACGACGGGGCACAGAGCTCGAGCACATACCTGTAGACGAAGCGCCATCGCCTCCTCCACGGCCGCCCGTGTGGTCGCCTCTAGGAGCCCGAGCTTCTCCTCGTCGGTCATGTGATCCGCAGCCCGGAGGCGCTTGATCGTAGCCTGCCAGCGCGTGCGCCAGTGGATGAACGGGACCGCGAGCCCGGGCTTCATCCAACGCTGCTGCGCTTCTCTGAAGATACGGGCACGGCGCTGGTCCGCCTTATGCTGCCGGTGCGTGGCCGCCCACGTCGTCCAGCCGCGCAGCAGCCCCTTGTGCTTGATGCGGTACAGAGCGTCGCGGGAGATCAGCTCGATCTTGGAAAGGCGCATCGTCTCATCACGGGCGTCGACGAGCAGCTGCAGCTCATCACGTGCGGTCGCGACCTGTGCGCACACAACGGATGAAAGCCGTCATGAAAAGCCGCGGAGGTGTGATGCGGCAGCGGCTCTCGGCATGCAGCCATCGGTTAGCCATCGGTAGCAGTCAGTGGCCATAAGATGTCTAAAGATGTCAACTATCAGCGACAACCGGATGCGTTCGATGATAATGTGTGGCACTCAGTGTGTGGCAGTGTGTGGCGACCTGCTTGAGCTCCCTCCGAAGGGCTTCATTTGCGTGCTCCACCGCGGTGAGATGCGCCTCGAGTGCCGCACGCTCGGCCTCTCGCTCGGCCACCTCGGCGTCGTGGGCGAGTTGCTGCTCGTACTCCTTGGAGGTGGACGCCCGGTCACGTTGCCGCTCGCGACGCTCAGTCGCGAGCATCTGCCAGAGGGCAAACGCTGATGGAACCGTTGGTATCAGGTGGAACAGTTTGCCCTTCGTCTGCTGCATCAGCGAGCGCGAGTAGGTGACGTCGTTGTAGAGTGTGAGGAAGCTCTGCCAGCCACGCGAGAGGTGCATGTTGGCGAACTTGCGCAGTGCCTTCCTGTGGTACGCGTCGACTCGCCCCTCTCGCGTCTGCTCAAACGCCCTCGCCAACTCGCTCACCTTGGCCTCCGCGACGAGCCGCCCGCGTCGCTCGGTCTCGAATCGCTGCTGGATCTCATCTACCTCACGCCTATGCTCTTCCTCGGACACCCTCTCCCGCTCCCGCTCGTCGCAGCATGCGCACGACTGAAGCAGTCGCTTGTAGTCGCCGCCACTGCTGCCTCTCAAATTGAAAAGCTCGCTCGGTGACAGCTCGGGCGCGATCGACCGGGCATGAATGGACAAGTGTGAGCTCTTCTTGGGGAGGTAGCCGGGGCGCAAGGTGCCGACGCTTGGCGAATGCGAGCCCCAAGGATTGTTGATGCTCTGATATCCGACCTCATATGTGGGCATGGGGACACAAAGGGGTCCACCACCGCGGTCAATTCGACGGTCCCCGAAACCGACACCAAATCGCAACGGTTTGCATGCGAGGGTGACAAGTTTGCAGTTCAAGTTCAAGTTCAACTGTTCAAGCAAGCAAGCAAGCAATTATGCTCGTTTAGGTACATGTACTTGTGTTGTTTCGACTAACTAGCTTGCTTGCTTCAAGTTCAAGTTCAAGTTCAACTTAGTTTCCACCACGCCAAAACCGCGACCTCAGCGGTCGACTGTCCGTCTATCCGCAAAGCGCAATCCGGACGGGATATTGTAGGACTCGCGCTCCCAAGTCAGAAAAAACTCAAAAGCTCAAGAAGATAGACGTATTTTGACGTTCGCAACCAACGCCAACACACAATATCCGAAACCGCCGATGCGGATCGGATACTGCCTCTCTGACTCGACGGCGGTCTTGTCAGCTCGGAATAATGGTACGATATTCTCGACTGTGTATCCCCTTCAAAACAGAAAACACCAGGGCTGTGGGCTCCCTTTGAACCCCTGCCTCAACCCCTGGGTCCCAAATGCAACTCACCCATCTGGCCATCGCCGTTGCGACGCAGCAAAGCTGCCATGCGTGTCCACGCACATCAAAGAATGCTCGCAACGCTCGATCTCGATCGAGCATTGCACTCGCCAGGTGCCCTGCCGCCTTCGACCTTCCTGAGTAGGGCATCGATCTCGGCCTGCGACAGGCGACCAGAGCCGCCGGCGTCTGGGCCACTTGCCTTCTTCGGGCCCTGCTGGCTGCTGGGTGTAGCACCCCGACTGCTGGGCGCAGAGGGGGCTTCGCCCAAAGCGGCGTTCACTTGAGCAAGCATCGTTCTCAGCTCGTTGCGCTTCTCGGTAAGCTGTCGCCGCATCGACTTTTCTTTCGGATCAGCCGCTGCACTGGATGCGCTGGATGCTGGTCGAATGGCTGCACTGGATGCAACAGAAGTCGGCCGGCTGCTGGCTACACTGGATGCATTGGATGCAGTCTCCCAGTCATCCATCTCCATCTGAATGAGCTCGAGCAAGGGCGCAGCATCCTCCCCACGCGATATGCATTCCTGTGACATCTCGACAAGCTGATTCAAGCGCTCCGCCTTCGGAAGCTTCATCATGAGAGCCACCTTTCCCTTGATATCGCTCATGGGTGCCTCCGCTCGCTTACAGATCGGTTCGGTTCCTCCCCGCGGCCGGCGGCCGTTGACACTTGACAGAAAGTGTGAATCATCACCACATACCTTACGAACACCCAACACTTTCGCGCAGTGCCGACCCGCCGAGAGGGAGAAGGGCGTCGAAGAGGCGCCCACGGCGCGGCGCCCAAACCTGAGAACAGCACGAGGCCGCGTGAAGAGTCTCCATCATGCTGACGGTCCTAAACCACGCGACGACGTCATTTAGCCTGGCGCTAAGCGGTTGGCCATCACAGCCATTACCAGCTGATTCCTCTCCGTGCATCCGCTACTGCTACGAGGGCGGCACCTTGAAGAGAGACGGCCGATTGCTGCCTGTCGTCGGCGACACTGTGCACGGAGGGTCTGCGCTCGCAGCCCTGCGCGATGACGGCGCCGATCTCAAGCGCTTCACGCCACGCGTGTACGATCCGGCGCGCTCGGCTTGGGCGCCGCTCTTGGAGGACACACAGTTCGACACAAACGCCTCAAGCCGCGTCGATGTGCAGCTCTTCCGGGATCGTGAGGCCGAGGAGCGTGGGGGAAAGACTTCAGAGGGATTTTTCACTATTGGCGTGGTCGGTCTGAAGTCCACGCACAATTTGGGTACGCTCTGGCGCTCGGCGTACCAGATGGGTGCCGCATCGATCTTTGTGGTGGGCGATCGCTACTCGCCGCAGACGAGCGACACAGTCAAGGCGTGGCGTCACGTGCCACTCGTGAGCCACGCCGACTGGAACGCGTTTGCTGCCGCGTCGCCCTTTGGGGCTGTCTGGGTGGCGTGCGAGATGGGCGGCGAGCCGCTCGAAACCTTCGAGCATCCCGAGCGCGCCGTCTACCTCCTTGGCTCGGAGGATAGCGGGCTGCCGGAGTCGGTCCTCAAGGCGTCCCATCTTAGTGTCGAGATCCCGTCGGTCAGGTACGAGTCCTTCAACGTGGCTGTGGCCGGCAGCGTGCTCATGTACGACCGGCTCGCCAAGCAGCGACGAACACAGGCCGGGAGGAAGAGCCCCGAGGCTGAAGGCCCGGCAACAGATTCTGCGCACGCATACTAGCAGCACAGCGCTTCAGCTGCACTTCTGCACACTTACTGCACACTCCGCACACTCCACACACGTTTCAGTGCGCGGCACCACCGTCGAGTACTGCCGCACCAACGGAAACGCCGCGCGGCGTGTGGGGCTGCGAAAAAGCCTTCGTATACGAAAGATTTTCTCTTTTCAGAAATAAACATATAGAAGAGCACAGAAGCAACATGTACGGGAGTACGGCGAGTAACTTTACGGAGGACCGCGGGCAGCTTTTTAGCCTTGTGACGAGTTCGCGACGCCGGTCGATAACCCAACACGCCACCCCGGGCCGTGGCGCGCGGCCGCGCTCCTTTTTCGCCGCGCTGTTGAAGCGCTCGCGCCAGGCACTTGAACAACATACCAGCACGGGTTGAGCGCAAGACGTCGAACACCACGTGCGCACACGTGCGCACATGGTGACCAACATGACCTTACAGCATCCGGATGCCGAAGGAGCGAGCAGCCAGGAAAGCTCCTCCCAGGACAGCGCCCAACAGTACAATTTGCGGCGCCCGGTTTGGCGAGCCTGGGGTCGCCAAACTTGTCTCAGATGGCATGCCTGTCGACCAGCCCACTTGCTCCGTCGCCCCGTCGGGCTGGGTGACGACCCAACCCCCCTTTGGCATGATGTTTGCTTTGGTAGCCTGGATGATGGGGGCCTGCTGGGAGCTCAGTCGCTCGCCTTTATCATACCAGCTGAGCACAGGCTTGCTTGGCTTAGTCCAGCCAGGAGGTGGAGTCCACTGCTCACGTGCAGGCGCTTTCGGCCACGGTCCGCGCATCGGGTGGAACGCGCCGCTGCCGCCGAGCGCCGGCCATTCGACCTGCGTGGAAGCTGCCTTCGTCACGGTCAGGCGATCGCCCCTGTCGTACCATGACGTGACCGGCTTGCTTGGCTTAGTCCAGCCAGGAGGTGGCGTCCACTGCTCACGCGCAGGCGCTTTCGGCCACGGTCCGCGCATCGGGTGGAACGCGCCGCTGCCGCCGAGCGCAGGGTAGGCACCCGTGTCCACCGGAGCGGAGGGTGTCGTTTCTGCCGCCGCCATCGCCACGGCTGAGGTGAGTCGCTCGCCTTTATCATACCAGCTGAGAACAGGCTTGCTTGGCTTAGTCCAGCCAGGAGGTGGAGTCCACTGCTCACGCGCAGGCGCTTTCGGCCACGGTCCGCGCATCGGGTGGAACGCGCCGCTGCCGCCGAGCGCCGGCCATTCGACCTGCGTGGAAGCTGCCTTTGTCACGGTCAGGCGATCGCCCCTGTCGTACCATGACGTGACCGGCTTGCTTGGCTTAGTCCAGCCTGGAGGTGGCGTCCACTGCTCACGCGCAGGCGCTTTCGGCCACGGTCCGCGCATCGGGTGGAACGCGCCGCTGCCGCCGAGCGCCGGCCATTCCTTCGGCATGGACGCGACCGCCTCACGGACGACCGCCGTGGCCTCGTTGATCACATCGAGGGAAACGCCCTTTGCGAGCAGCGATTGGCGGGTCGCCGCGCCGCTGAGGTAGGTGAGGGCGTTGGCCGGGCTCAGGAGCGCGACAGTGGACGCAGCGATCGACTCGGCGAGAGCCGTCTCTGCCGGATCGATCGGAGCGGGAGCCATCACTGTCGCCTTGGCCGTCACGGTCGAGGTCAGGCGATCGCCCCTGTCGTACCATGACGTGACCGGCTTCGAGGGAGGCTTCCAGCCAGGAGGTGGCGTCCACTGCTCACGCGCAGGCGCTTTTGGCCACGGTCCGCGCATCGGATGGAACGCGCCGCTGCCGCCGAGCGCCGGCCATTCGACCTGCGTGGAAGCCGTCTTCGTCGCCACCGTAACGGGCGCACTGAGGCGCTTGCCGCTGTCATACCAGCTCACCACCGGCTTGGCCGGAGGCGTCGCCGGAGCCGCGTCAGCGAGGTCCTCGGCCCAAACAAAGCCCGGAGGGGGCATGGGCTTACTCAGGATGGATTTCACGTTCCGCATGGCGACGGGCGACTTAATGGCCTTCGGCTCAGAGCTGACTGCTTCACCACCGAGCCTCTTGCCAGAATCGTACCAGCTCACCACCGGCTTGGCCGGGGCTTCCGTGGCAGATACCATGACCTTGGCTTCAGATGTGAGACGCATGCCAGAATCGTACCAGGAGCTGACCACCTTGCCATCAAGAGGGGGCATTTTCGCGGTGATAGCCGCACTCGGCTCAGCGTCCTTACCATCTTGGCTCATCTTCCACCCCGCAAAGCCAGCACCGAAGATCCCGACCGCAGCCTCAATCAAAAGATTGACATCAGTTAGCGCATTGATATGCAGATCATTGACTCGGTGACGGTGGACCGTCACCGGTGGTGCTACGAACGCAGTGGCCAAGACGAGGATACAGGCCATCGTCGGAGGTGGAGATCCCCTTTTCCGCACCGCGACCTGTGGCGATTCTCCCGAACTGTCTCGGAAAGTTTCGGAAAGTGGGCTGGGATGGACATGAGGTTGGGAAGGTTGGAGAATCGTACGTGTGATCCGAGTGCCCGTGTCCGTGTGTGTCCCGGCTCCCCCCGGTGTCTTTTTACCGTACGGTGTGTGTCCCGGCTCCCGGTGTCTTTTTAGTTTTTACCGGCACTGTACCGGTTCGGGAGGGACACGGACACGCGCGTACAGTACCGTAATGTCCCGTGTGTGTCCCGGCTCACCCCGGTGTCTTTTTACCGGTGCTTTCTCCCCCCGGTGTCTTTTACCGGTGCTTTCTCATCGGGCGTCGGTTCGCCTACCGGTATAAAGCTTTACCGGTAAAAAGCGACGCCGCGCCCACATCGGCACGACAGCTTTGCTGGATGCCGTCGCTGCCGTGTGGCACGTGGATCAATGCGAGCGAGCTCAGACGACCGTATCACTGCGAATCACTCACGAGCTGGTGGCCGAACACGTGCACTCGCAAGTACGCGACACGACCTGCTGCAGCCAACGACGCTCTGCGCTTACGTCCGTGCAGCGCATCTGCAGCAGACATCAACGCAACACGCATTCTAGAGCTGCTGGTGAACCGCACCGTTGTGATCGCAGGTGTTTCAACGGCTGCAAACTTGTGGTGTGCGATGGTCTGTCATCTCGTCCGAATGGCGCATCAAGCACAACTTGATCAACAAGTTACACGTGGCATTGGTGGCATGCCCGTTGCCCGTATTCGCTTCACTGGAGGCAGCGTCGATTGGCTGTTGCCACCGCCACCTTCTGAGAGCTCCTTGGAAATTCTTCCTCGTCTCGCGGCGCGTGCGGCGAACGACGGCTCCGCTGATAGACTTGTCGTGATCGCCGGATGCCGAGGCGAATACCATCGTCGCAGCGAGCTGCTTGACACAGCTCGCTCGGTACTATCCAGCAAACACAGTGCCATGGAGCTTCTGCACAGTTGGAAACAGCCTAGGCATGAGCTCTGCCGACTCAGCCCACACCGATGCCAACCAGGTACGATAGCTGCCATTGAGGCGCGGTATGAAAGAGAGTGTGCCTCTTACGCACGATCGCTTCAGCAGATCAATCGTGCTGGTGGCCTTGGTATGGTGCTCGAGACGCCGCCATCACACTTTCCCGACTTATTTGCCGTGCTATCTGAAGAGATCGTTCCAGATGCGCTAGAGTCATTCAAGCAGGTCGATCGCGCCTCACAGACAGATAACGATGCTGCGGCACTTGAGGATGGTCTGGACGAACCGGGGTCGTTTGAGCGCTTCTACCTCAGCAGCATCTTCTGGCTGCACAGGCGGGCGAACGCCTCCTCTCCGGTGCTTCGAGCGATGAACGTCAACCGACCAATCATGTCACTGTACGCGCCAGCGGCTGGCCACTTAGACCCGGCGTACATTATCGGATTCATGCAATCCGAGGAGGCTGGCGAGTGCCGAGGCAGGTATCGCTCAAATTTCGCACTGCTGGAGCAGTGCTATGCGCAGGCTCTTTTGGCGGTCGCCTCGCCGACGGAACGAAGATCCCGCTTTCGGCTGCGTTCCTGTCAGCCATTAGACGACCTGGATGTTGGTTTTGGTTTTGGTTGGAAGCAGCGCGTCGAAGATAGGGTTGCGCTCACACATGGCGTGATGCTGTTGCGTCGGCACCAACTGCGCATTCCACGATGGGACCTGCACCCGGGCAGGCGCGGCTCCGCCGGCGTCTTCGACTGTCTGCACTCTACCCGAATCGACGGGGCTTTTGATGCCGAGACTCTTGCGTTGCAGGAGGCTTTGGAGGAGCGTGTCGGCACCCATGACAGACACAGCGCTATTTCAGAGTCAGCAATCAATCCGCATAATGTTCTCAAAGTCGAGGCGGCCTCCAGGGATCACACGGCAGTCTTGCCCGCAGCAATCTC
>PJAB01001438.1:0-14485 GCA_002887195.1 Chrysochromulina parva
GCTCGCGCAGCTGATGCTCGACCCTCACTACCGCACCATCGCTGGCTTCCAGCAGCTGCTCGTCAAGGAGTGGCTCTCCTTCGGCCACCAGTTCGCGCTGCGCTGCGGCACGCTCGCGCCTCTCGAGCACGGCCACTACATGCCCTCGGATGAGGAGATGTCGCCCGTCTTCGTGCAGTACATCGAGTGTGTCTGGCAGATCTCGCAGCAGCTGCCCAAAGCCTTCGAGTTCAACTCTCGCTACCTCGCCACGCTCCTCTATCACGTAACGAGCTGCGAGCATGGCACCTTCCTGTGCAACTGCGAGCGGCAGCGGGTGGAGTTGGGTCTGCCTACGTGCGCCACCTCGCTCTGGGCCGAGCTTGATGGGCCCGAGTTCCTCAACCAAGAGTACGTGCCCGACGCTGCCATCCTCATGCCCAACCTCTCCGCCTCGGCGCTCAAGCCTTGGTCGGCCTACTACACGCGTGGCGCCGAGATCATGCTCGAGGATCCGCAGTCGCTGCTAGAGGTTCGGGTGCATAAGCTCTCCGAGGAGAATGCGCGCCTCAAGCGCGAGCTGCAGGCTCTGCAAGCCATCCAGGTGGTAGCCAGCCAGGGGGTGGCGAGCACCAGCAAGGGTGCGGCGGCTGGGGACCACGGAAGCGCCGCAGCGGCCACGGACGGGGCGGCCGACGCGCCGACTGCCTCACCGGCTGCGTCCACGCTCACTAGGCGACTCACGGACAAGGAGCTGCAGGATCTCAACGGTCAGGCTCCGCCGTTGTCGCCTGGTACGGTCGCCGCAGCGCTGGTGGAGGAGGAGGAGGAGGAGGAGGAGGAGGAGGAGGTTTTCGAGGTCCTTAGGTGGCGACCCTGATGTCAACCACGACATTGTGACGTGGCAGCTGACCACAGAATCATGACGTGGAAATGTGCATGGGCTTCCAATTTTCCCGTCTATACTAGGGCCGAACCAGGAGACGAGACCCAATGGAAGACCGGACCTAGCTCCTAGGTGGCGTAACGCGGCGGTGTGCCTCCGAGCTCCGTAAAATGTATCTGAAAAACAAAGAAAAACTGCGTTCCGGGGCCGCCCGAAAGCCGAATCCCTCGGCTGGCGAACGACGGTCGCGCACCGGTACGGTTACTTTCGCGAAAATGGGTTCCTTGTTAGCCATACCGCGACCACCGCCGCGTGTGTGCAGGGGCTGCACGTGCGTGCAGCTCAGCTCTTGCCTCTTCACAGAGCTCCAGTCCATCTCTACTCTCTCACAGCTCTAGTCCATCTCTATACTCTCCCACAGCTCCAGTCCATCAGCCAACCGCCCGGCTATACCCGTCGAGGGACACGCGCTGCTTCGTCGAGGGCGAGAGCTGCACGGCGAGATGCGCCACCCCGTACTCGGGCAGCTCGAGCGTCAGCGTCGCAACCTCGCCCTGCACCGCAAGCGCCACCCACTCGTCCTTTGTCTGACTCTTCGCGTGCAGCTGAGCCAGCTGGCTCGGGTTGAGAGATGGTGGCTTCCCCATCTGCACCCAGGCCGCGTACGGCGCCGTCGAGTCGTCATCGATGCGGCGCAGTAGCCCAGAGGAAGGCCACGGCCCGTCGCTCGCATCGCGGTGCATCGTAATCGTCACGTTGCGCGCACCGGGCACCCATGCGGACGGGCTCGCGCCAACTTCGGGTCCGAAATTGGCGAGGAAGAGCTGCAGCCCAGTGCCCGTCCCGAACCTGTCACCCAACGTCGCAAAGGCGCTCACCGTGCTCTCATTCATGTACTGTGGCGTCGTATCGGTCACCTCCAGATTCCGCAGCCGGCGCATGCCTGCGTTGTAGAGCAGCTCGAAGGCACGATACGCGGGCTTGGCGACGCCGTCGACGGTGAGCAGACCGTACCTGATGAGAGAGGCAATCAGATGGTACCTGATGAGAGAGGCAATCAGATGGTACCCAGAAGGGCGATCGGATTCCACCCAGAAGAGCGATCGGATTCCACCCGAAGATGTCGACCAGCGTACCCTCCATAAAAGGGAAGTCCGATCATCCAGTTCTCCTCGAAGATGTCGCTGAAGGTCCACCACGAGACGACCTCGAGAGAGCTGAGCCGGGGCAGCGTATGGATCACAAACGCCGCAGCGTACGAGGAGTCGCTGTGCGGCCCGCCAAAGCCGGTGCCCGGCCCGCCCTGCAGGCCGTCCTTATACTCACTCAGAAAGTAGGGCAGCGAGGCCTCCTTGGCAATGGCTGCCGACTCGAGTACGTCTAGCGAGAAGCAGTTCGCATTCATCGTGTTCTTGCCGCCGCCCGCGCGCGAGCACGACGGATCGGACGGGTAGTGGTGCGAGCTGATGAAGTCCAGAGGGATCTGGGCCTTGATTGTGTCCGCAATCAAGTCGGCCACATGTTCCAGATTGGCCGAGGATGGGCCACCGACTTGCAGCGCCGGGTGAACTGCCTTGAGCGCGACAGCGCTCGCATTGTAGAGCGGCAGGTAGGCGGCCGGGTAGGGCATGCCCCACATCTCATTCCACACCTCAAAGTACCAGCGCGAGACGATGCCCAGGCCGTACCGGTCCAGGAGGTGTTGACCGAACGCCTTAATGAGGTCATGCCATTGCTCGTAGTCCGCTGGCGGCGAGGTCAGGCCTTTGTAGGCGCCGCGGTTGCCGAACGCGTCTGCTCACACACCGTACAAAGATGAGCGGGAGCCAGTTTCGTCCAAAGAACTGGGGTGGAGGGCCGGGTTCGACAGCCAGCCACGCACAACTATCCTTGTTGAGTGCGAGAGCCTTTGGCATGAAAGAAAGCTCGACGATTGGGACTACGTTTTGGCTGACGAGAAAGTCGAAGACGCGGTCGACGTTGTACCAGTAGTAGATCTTACCGTCCGGCGTCACTGACATGTCGTCGTCGAGCACGCCATGCATGCGCACTCCGCGAAGCCCAATTTCGTTCACGCTCCGCTGCATCTGCTGCTGCCAGTCGGCGCGTGTGGCGAGCAACGCGTGGCCGCTTCCAAATGTGCGCTCCCAGTTGTGCGGGAAGGGGTCGACAGCACCGGAAACATCGAGCGTGATTTCCACTGTGGGGAGGTCGGCGGCGCCGAAGATGGCCAAGGCAGCAATGGCAGCCAGCATGGACGGAATTTCGCGTCCTTTTGAGCGCGACCTCTTTCATTCACACCAACACGTTGTTCGTTCACACGTGAAGATAATTTCACAATGCCTTTTACGATGTGTTCTCGTAGACGGGGGCCCGGCGATCCAACACGGATGTGCCACCTTGTGCTAAGAGGGCTCAGAACACATTTTGTAGCTTGTAGATGCGAACATTGGAACAAACGTACTTCGAAAGACAGGAGCAATGTGCGGATGTGCGGCCGCGCAGGTCCGCTCTAAACGAAAGAGCAGAAGCGCTCTCGTCTAACTTTTTTCACGCCACCTTCCTAAGATGCCATTTTCAGAAGCGCTCTAACCGTCGCATACTAACCTCTATCACGCCACCTTCCTAAGATGCAATTCGTACCGCTCGTGCGCCTGCCGGCGTCCGCGGTCCGCCAGCACGGCGTCAAAGAAGGAGTCGTCGAGCGCCGTGGCGGGAGTCGGGCCGCTCTTGGCAAAGCCATCCCTACCGTGGACGGAGCGGAACGCCGAGCCGGCTGGGTGGGTCTGGAGGATGGCGAGCATGAGGGCACAGCAGGCAGGTTCGTCGGTGATGATTTTGAGCGACCCCAACGGTCGCAGAACTCGCGCTGCGTCAGCGAGGAAGGCGCCGTTGAGCAGCGCATCTGGAGACGGCGAGGTGCGCGCGAGATCGCGGAGCTCGAGGCTTGGCGGGAAAGGAAAGCGCAGATAAATCGCATCGAGCGAGCCGATGATGTGTTTCATCAGCCCTCCTTCTCGACGAAGGACGTCGGTGGCATCGGTCGCGCAGATGTGCACGTTGCTCAGTCGATGCATCTGTACCTTGGACCAGATGTGATACACGCGGTCCACCTGCGGCTCGATCGCCACCCACGCCATGTCTGGCTGTGCGGCCGCCTGCGCGACGAGCCAATCGCCCGAGCCAGCGCCCACCTCGACGCGTGTAGCCGCCTTGCTCGTGAGCAGATGGTGCAGCCGATCAGTCGCCGTCCATCCCTCAAGCTCTCGTGGCCAACTCACAAGAGGGCTGCGCCGGAACGGTGAGCTAATTGGTGAGCTCATCAGCGCCGTCGAGCTACCTGAAGCCCCTCCTTCACTGCTGGTCCATTGCTCTGCTCCCTCTGCTGCTTCCCCCTCTTCCTGCACGCCCCCCCCTTCGGCCACAAAGCGCGCGACCATGGCGTGCTCTGCCCGCAGCCACCGCATCGGCACGCCACGGCGTACCAAGGGATGAATTGCCACCATGTCGCCCTCGGCTCTTGCGTCGGTTGGAGAGAGGGGCTCCCGTTCTAGGGCGATTGACTCGATGGACGCAGCGGCGGCGTCGATGGTTTCGGACGCGCCTCCCAGATCGCCACGTAGGGCCATAGCCAACGCGAGGCCAATGAGTAGCCTAGGGTCCGGTGGGACAGCCTGAGCCCTTAAGCCTTCCACAGCCGCCGTCGCGCCTTCCACATCGAGGTTTGCGCATGCAATCTCGGCGCAGAGCGCGAGGGTGGACGGGTGCTGATGGAGCGAGCCATCGAAGCTGTGGAGCACGTGGGGGCCCAGCTCCGGCTCCCACCGTTTGCATGCACGAAGCAACGTGTTGACGGTGCGCCAGTTTGGGGGCTCCGAACCGGCCACACCGAGACGATCGTGGACCAAGTGCAAGGCGCTCAGAATACGATGCCGCGCGGCCGATGGAGGAGGTGAGCGAGTTCCGCTCAGATGTGCCTGAGGGAGTCGGGCGAACGACTGGTCCGGATGCCTGTTGAGACGACTGCCGAGCGCCGTCGCTGGCCGTCTGCTCGCAATGTGCTCTGGTCCAGCGGCTGGCGTGCTCGCAATGTGCTCTGGCCCAACGGTTGGCGTGCTCGCAATGTGCTCTGGTCCTACGCCCGGCGGACCGAAGCGCGTCTCAAGGATCCCTTTGATGAGAGGCTCGAGGGCCGCGTTGCTCTGGAGCGGCGCCCAGCCTCGGGCTTCGGCCTCCCGCACCACTGCCGTTGCGTCCTCGATGCGGCCTACGCGTGCAAAGGCATTGATGCGGAGCGCCGTCGTGAACTCATTCTCGGGCACGCCATCGCGCCTCATTTGCTCAACCGCCTCCTCGACGACCGAAAGGATGCGATGGTCGCTCGCATTCTTGAGCAGGCGGTTGTACACCCGCGTGTTCTGTCGCTTCTTGGCGTGGGCTAGTGCCGCACGAGCCGCAGCGTCGCGCTGTGATGCCTCGAGGAGAACCTCGTCAAAGAGGTCGCGTTGGGCAGGTCCAGAGGGAGCGCAGCCGAAGAGTCGGGTGCCCTTCTCAAGCTCAAGGTTCTCCTCTCCGCTGCTGTCTGCTGAGGTGGCCGTGGAAGAGGCGGCTGTGGAAGAGGCGACGGAGGAGGCGGCTGTGGAAGAGGCGACGGAGGAGGCGGCGACGACTCTGAGACGGTGCCTCGAAGGAGCAGGAGCATGCTGATGAGTAGAAGCTTGACCGTCAGTGGACGCGTGAAGGTCAGCAGTGGACGCGTGAAGGTCAGCAGTCACGTGCCGATCCTCGACGCCAAATGCCACTCGCACCATCTCGAGCAGCTCTCGGACGCCCCGATGCTCGAGAGGCTTCGCGGCCATCACGAACACCTCCGTCGCGTAGCGGGAGGGCCAGCGATGCCGTGTGCTGCGCCGCGTGGCGCTCGGCTCGCGCCATGTGAGCCGATGCGCGACGCCCGAGGCGTAGGCGTGCTCTCCTGCGGGTAGGTTGATGGAACCTCGTGTCAAGGGCGAGGCGCGGAGCGCCTGCACGTGCGGCGCTTCGGAGGGCTCGCGTGCGCCCGTCGCGGGTACGACACACAGCGCGATCGCATCGGGGGCGGCACGAAGCAAGTCCCTCAGCTTGGGCTCCAGAGCGTCGAGAGTGGGCTGGAAAAAGGGAGGGTTGGCGAGGACCAAGGTGTGCGCTGAGCCACGTGGCAAGCGAGGGGGCGTGCGTCCGTCTGTGCGTCCATCCGTCCATCCGTCCGAGCCACGTGGCAGTCGAGGTTCGTCCGAGCCACGTGGCAGTCGAGGGAGCTCGGTGAAGCGACCCAGGCTGCCAAATGGCGCATCGACGTCAGGGAACGCTGAGCCGAACTGGACTCGAGACTCCATGGCGGGCTCCATGCGATGGTTGAGAGGGGAGGCGAAGGCCTCCACGGCGCTTCCGTTGGGCGCGCCCGCCCATGACTCAAAGCACGAGTATACCTGGTGCGGGACGGCCGCTTGATTGCCAGCTCCATTGAGGCCCGCGAGGCCCTCGTAGCGCGCCAGCATGCGGAAGAGGTCCGTGCGGAAGAGCGACTCGCTCGGCGATGCGGCGCCTTGGCGTGCGTAGTGGACGGCCCTGAGCCACCGAAGTCGAGGCTCGCTGATCGTGAACTCTGAAAACTCACGCCGGATGTCCTGCAATGCCGAGCGGAGTTCGCCACGACGCAGTTGCACGACGCAATTGGCCATCAAGAGCTCGAGGTCCACGCTGCTTTGATTCTGCAACAGGACAGCGTGAAGGTGGCCCTGGCGAGCGCCCTTGTCTATCACGTCAATCACGTGGCCACGAGGATCGTCGCTGGCCGAGGCAACTTGCAGAAGCTGCACGCGTGCCGACTCAGCCGACTGCTCGAGTCTCCGGAGCTGACTGTCGGACAGCGATCCACCGACCACAGCACGCAGGTCATCCACATCAGGAAGCCACGATCGTCCGATGTTCGAACGATATGGCAGAGAGTCGAACGACTTGAGGAGGCGTGAGGAGGTAGCGGTGCCGGCTACGTCCGCCCGTAGTTGCGTCCGCAGACTTTGCCACAGCACGCTTTGCGCCAGCGCGAGACGAGGCGCCATATGCGTGGTGGCCGTCACCACGTGTCCGTTTGTACGCCGGTCCGGTGTCGAAATATATCCATTGGCTGTGTAGCATTGTGTTTTTTCCACGCGCTCTTGCGGAATTCGCTGTCGCGTGAATTCACAGCCTCCTTCTCGAGCAGCGAGGCCTCCCCATAGCACCGGACGGCGGAGCCAGGCGTCAGCGATTCTCCGCGATCGAGAAACTGTTCGAGATCTAATTGCGTCGCAATGCTCGTCTGCCTTCTTGTGTTACACCCTGGACTCGTGACACACTCTGGACTCGGGACATTTTCCGGATCCGCACGTGTGCAGCGATGCAGCGAGCCGCGTGCAGAGTACGGTGACAAGTACTACAGCGGAGCAACAGGACCGCTGCCGGAGAATGTCTTTGAGGTAGTCCTGCCCACACCACTGGGCATCCAGTTCGAGGAGAACGACTACCCAAAGAAGGGTGTCTCCGTGGTTGGGCTGGTGCCGGATAGCAACGCGGCCAAGAGCGGCCTCATCGCTGTGGGGGACTACCTAGTTGGCGTCACCGCCATCCAATTCCAGGGCGCCAAATGGGAGCGTAGGATGCTCGATTGTCGCAAGTGGGACTTTGACACCGTCGTCGATGCGATCCAATCGAATAAGCCGCAGTTCTCCTGCGATGACGTCATCTTGCAATTCTACAGAGCAACGTGAGCATCACTGCTGTGGTCCCAGAGTGGAGACACATCGCACATGGTGGATGACCGCACTGTGTGACGTGGCTGCCGAGCGAGGGTGTATGGGTGTTGTGAACCTATATACGCGACTATATACGGTAATGTTCAGCTTTCGTTCGTGTATGATCTGCCACTTCCCACTATACAGTCTGCGTTAGTCCGCGGCGCCACTGAGTAACTCCGAGCACTGACTGCCAAATATGGATGTGTCCGCGGACGAGCCGCCGAGCTCCGATCTCCCGCCGACCATCACCGATGGCTGCTGGGCGCTCTCGTAGCCCCTTCAACTGCTCCGCCACGGCCTTCTGCAGCACGGCTCGGACGGAGAGGGACGCCCGTGCCGGTCCTTGCAGCCTGATTGCGAGCCCCATCTGCCCGAAGGCGTCTCTGATCGCCTCGGCTTCGGCCGCTCGTGTGGGCGGTTTGGGCATCAGCGTCAGCCACAAGCGCAGCAGCAGCCGACGTGGCGGCACGCCGCTGCGGTCAAATTCGAATCCATCGCACGCGAGCAGTGGTGCCATCCAGCGCACTTTGAGCTTCGTCAGAGCCGACTCACGCGCAGTGAGCTGCGAGGGGGACAGCCCGAAAGTGCCCAGTACGGCGCGCACGCGTGCCATCGGCAGCCGCGCCGTGTCGAGCGGATTATCCTCGAGAGCGAACCCGTAGTCGAGCAGCAGCTTCGCGTTGCCGTACTCGCCGTACGAGGTATGCACCTGCGCGCCGCGCCGTATCGGGCGCATCGCGACCTGCATCACCACGCCACACGCGTCGTACTGAGCATACGCGTCGTCCTGAGCATGCACGTCGTCCTGAGCGTCGTCCTCGACCTCCGCACCGTCCCCGGACTCGAGCTCGCCCTCGCTCTCACCCTCCTCATCGCCCTCCTCCTCACCCTCCTCATCGTCGCTCTGGGCGCCACCACCCGCGCTGTCAAAGGTGCAGTCCACCCCCAGGTCCATGCCAGCCGCCGCTGCATGCCTGCGAGCAACGGCTCGGACGGAAGCACAAGCCGATCGGAGTGGACGTGGACCAGAGAGGCACTCCTCCTCGTCATCATCGTCCTCGTCGTCCTGATCGTCATGGCCGTCGTCGTCGCCATCGCCTTCACCCTCGCCCTCCTCCTCCTCGTCGTCGCTCGCGTTCATCGAGCGCGGCGAGAGCGATGCCTTGTGATTGAACGCATCGCAGGCCGGGCACAAGGCGTCACCATGGCTATCGTCGACGAAGAAGGCGCGTGACGCCATCAAGCTCGCCGCGGCGACGTACAATTCGAACGAGAGTGCCGCCATCGCGTTGCCCTCTGCACCACGAGCGGCCGCCCGCAGGAAGGTGACCATATTCTGATGCTCGCACAAGAGCTCCGCACGCCACTTGCGCGCGTCATCGTCGACGCCGGTGCCGCACAGCCATGTGAGCGACCGCTCGTCCCACACGATGGGCAGGTCCTCACACGGCGGCGTCGAAATGGCGACAAAGTAAGGGTACCAGCGGGAGGCGGCGCCGAGTGATATCTGATAGGCGACGAGCAGGGTTTGCACAGCGGAGTCGGGGAAGCCGCCGTCGGCTGGCTCCTTGTCCAGCTGGGCCTGGTCGAGCAGCGCCTCGGTCGCTTCACTCGACGCCGTCTTGAGCGAAAGAACAAGCGACTGAGGGACGGTCACGAGAGGCTCACGCCTCCGAATGGCGCGAGTGGCGACCACGCCGATGGAGCCATCAGGCAGATCTTGGAGCCGCACGCCTTGGAAGACGGTGCCGTGATCGAGGAGCCAAGCAGTGAACGCGCTCGCCTTGCTGTCGCACACTGTGCTGCCGATAGCAGGTCCTCGCTTCCTTTTAGGCATCACAGAGAGAGCGACCACCCTGTCCGGAGGCGGCACTCCCTTCTTCCTTGACATATCCGGATATGTTTCATCATTTGAAAAACGGATTCCACATGCGGCAAGCCAAACATAAGATACCTGTACAGTACCCGATACTACGTAGCAGATGATTTTGATTTTGAGTGTGAACGGATCACCCTCTGGCTGGCGCACGTACACGGCCGCTCTCCGGTGTGAACATGGCTCCTTATGCACAAAGGGCGTGATAACGAGTGTTATCGCATCCCTTTATTGGGGACACACTGAACGACCTCCCAGCGGATTTGCTCACATCAAGAACTGGCCCTTCGAAAAAATGCGAGGCAAGGGCCTGTTCCTGTTTGCGATGCTCGGCGCCGTGGGCAATTTGAGGTTCGCGAGCACGCCGCGCTCGCTCCCGGCCCTCTACATGTACAGCATGACCCTCGTGGGCGCCAGCGGCCTCTCGATGCCTGACCATGCGGAGAAAGACGAGCATGCGGTCATCACCGAGATCCTCTTCCCGCCCGTCGAGCGCTTCGTGCCGCCCGCGGGCATCGACCCGCTCTTCCTCACCGTGTGGCAGAAGATGGACCTGTCGCACGTCTTTGGCTTCCCCACATTTGAGCAGGGCGTCTTCGCGCTGCTGTACAAGTCGTTCGGTGAGCTTGCGTCGATCTTCACCTTCTATGCCAAGAGCGGCACCGCCGGCTCGACGTCAGCGAATGCACTGCTTACGATTCAGCAGACCGAGCTGCAGAAACTCGCGCTCGACTGCCAGCTCTGCAACGAGCAGTTCTCGATGACGCGCGTAATCAACGTCTTTGAGCGCGCCGACCGGGTCGACGACACCTTCGTCGTGTCCAAGGCGGACAAGCGCGTGGTCAAGGGGGAGACGGCTGGGGGCGGCGATCGCGGCCTCCAGCTGCACAAGCTCTTCGAGTGCCTCGTGATGATCGCGCTGCAGAATGCCAACCCGAAGTTCGGCTCTGTGGGGCACAACGCGTCGGTCGAGTTTCCGCTGCCCAGCTGCCTCGACACGCTGCTCAACAAGTCGATCCTCAAGCGCGCCAAGTCGGACAACCTCGCAAAGACGCTCAAGCGCGTAAAAAAGGAGCCCGAGGTGCAGGCTGTCTTTGCCCGGAACAAGCCCGAGCTCCTTAAGATCTTCTTGTCGAAGTCGACGGCCACGCACTCGAAGACGGCTAACCCGACAATGACCATGGAGACCTTTGTGGCACAGTGCGTCGAGCGGCGCGTCTGCAAGGACACGATCGTCAAGCCCGAGACCAACGTGTCGGGCGCCATCGTGCCCGACGTGCACTCCAACCTGTCGCAGCTCGACATCAAGGGTGCTTTCATGACGGCGCAGGGCGAGGGCAAGGATAAGGACAAGATTGACGCCCACGAGTTCCTCAACATCCTAGCGCTGTGCGAGGAGGTCGAGAGCATGAGTCTCGAGCAGCAGGTGGCCGGTGTGTACGCCAACTTCCTCGTTCAGAAGGAGAAGGAGAAGGCGATCTCGGAGGCGCTCTTCCCGCCCCTCAAGCGTCACGTTCCGCCTGCGGACACTGATCCGAAGATGCTCGAGGTGTGGAAGAAGATGGACCTGTCGGACATGTTTGGCTTCCCAATGTGGGAAAAGGTAGTCTTTGAGCTCACGCTCAGATCGTTCCCCGAGCTCGCCTCGATATTCGACTACTATGCCAACGTCAATATCGCCTTCTCGCGCGCCAACCCCAAGTACGACTCGGTCGGTTACAATGGCAAGGCCGAGATCGACGTCGGCACGGCGTACGCGACGCTGCTCGACAAGCACGTGCTCAATATTGCTAAGAAAGACTCGCTGGCCGCGGTCAAGGCGCTCGCCAAGGCGAACCCGAAGTTTGGCACGGTCGGGAACAATGCGTCTGCCGATTCCCCGCTGCTTGGCTGCTTTGAGACGCTGCTCAAGAAGCACCGGCTCATCGAGGCGAAGACGGACACGCTCGCTCAGATGAAGAAGATGATCGAGAAGGACCCGGAGGTGCAGGTGTTGGAGCTGCAGCTGTTGCTGCGTCCGCGCAAGTCGCAGCTCAAGGTGTGCTTCGATAAGTTGGCCAAGTCGGACTCAACGATGACGGCGGGATTGACGCTGATGATGTCAATGGAGAAGTTCTGCGACATCAACTCCCTCGACTACGTCTCGGCGGGCACCGTCGAGTACCTCTACCTGCCGGCGAAGAAGAAGTACTGTTTCCTCGAGCTCAACCCGCGTCTGCAGGTCGAGCATACAGTCACCGAGGGCATCACCGGCGTCTCGCTACCGGCGGCCCTGATCCACATCACGATGGGCATCAAGCTGTGCAACATCCCCGAGATCCGCCGCTTCTACGGCCAGGACTACGGCGGCATTGGCAAGTTCGATCTGTCGACGTTCAAGCGCCACTCGAAGCACGTGATCGCCGAGCGCATCACCGCCGAAAACCCCGACGGCATGGGTTTCAAGCCCACCTCGTGCAAGATCGGCCGCATCACCTTCCAGTCAAATTCGAACTTGCGAGGGTACTTCTCCGTCACGGCCAACAGCGGCGTGCACGAGTATGCGGACTCGCATTTTGGCCACCTGCTCGCTACCCACCCCACCCGTGAGGTCGCGCGCAAGAACCTGGTGATGGCCCTCATGGAGCTCTTCATCATGGGCGCCGACATCCGTATGACCATCGAGTGCCTTGGCGAGCTCCTGGAGATCGATGCCTTCAAGCCGAAGACCATCGACACTGCTTGGCTCGACGGCATCATCGTCCATAAGTCGGCCGTGGTCAACGCGGTCCGCGCCTACAAGCAGATCCAGGGCGGCATTGCCAACAGGCATTTCCAAGGGGGAACTGACCCCTTCCACTTGTTCACGCATGCGACCGTGCTTGGCGATCTCAATCCTATGACACTCTGGGCTCCTATGCTGATGGCAACAAACAAGACCAATAGAGGCATCACCATTGTTGGCATCGACTCTGGCATGACGGTCGACCACTGCGAGGTCGCATACAACACGGATGACATCTTCAGCAGCAACCTGTCGGTGCTCTTCATGGGCAATGGTACTTTCGACATGTTTGCATTGGTACAACCATGGTACAACCTTGGCATGAAGATGGACCCTGGCACGAAGATGGACTCGAAGTATGACATCACTATACGGTCGCTCCCAACCTTCTACTCAATTACCGTCATTGGCGGTGGCGCTTCGGGGCGCACCGGTGGCCTACTGCACGACAAGTTCATCCATATGCTCCTGGACGAGATCTCACTCGAGGAGCTCTTCAATGCGGGCAAGATCAGGGACGCCGACATCAAGTACTCGTTCCCGTACAACCAGACGAACTCGAAGGAGGACCCCGGAAGCGGTGAAAAGGGCGGTGTGCCTTTGCGGTGGGTGGAGTGTTTGGACGGCGCACTCGTGCTGTTCAGGCTTGGGTTGCTCGTCTTGGCAGCTTGCTCGGAGCAGGAACGGTCCGGACCAAATAAGTGCTTCGCAATGTGGGCGAGGCACAATCGCCTCTACCGTAATAAGTGGTTCGAAATGGCCTTGCTGCTCGTGCTCTTGGTGCCGCGGGTGAGCGCCATGGCGGCGGCGACGACGATGACACCACCAGATGGTGGGACTAGTGCATATCATGGTGAGGGAACTCTTGCTAATCGGGCAGAGTCCGCAGAAGCGGACGTGCACATGTCAACTCGGTCCTCGTCACCGTGGCCATCATCGCCCCCACTCTTGCTGCTACCTTTGGCTACACCGCCACCACCCGTTCGGGTGCCAGTTCAGGTGCAATCCCCGCCGCCTCCATGGTCGCCACTGATGGCGCTCCCGTGCACCGTGCTGTCCTGCACTGAGGCCAGCCACGTTCCCGGGTTGTACCGAGGTCTGCAGCTCGCGATGCCCAGCCACCGCCGTGAACTGCAGACCCAGGTGAGCACCAGCGCAGGCTTGACCAGCGCACTCGCCAACACCGCCGTCAGCCGCATCGTCCTTGCCTCCGGCACCTACTACCTCATCGCCGAGCTCAGCATCACCAGGAGCGTCGTCCTCGAGGCGGCGGTGGCAGGCACGGTCATCCTGAACGCACAGGGCACCTCTTCGAGTCAACGTCGTGTGCTGAAGATCAATCTGGCGTCGGGCGTCGTGCAACTGATTGGGATCACCATCACGGGAGGCTACATGAGCTCTCCGCGGTATGCATCGGATGGGATCACTGGGCTTGGATACTCCGGAGAAGGCGGTGGTGTCTGGATCAGGGGAGGCACAGTGGCCATCTCATCGTGCACCATCAGTGGGAACACAGCTGGCAATGGCGGTGGTGTCTTTATCGCTGGAGGCACAGTGACTATCTCATCGAGCACCATCAGTTCGAACACAGCTCCATATATGTGCACAACGTGCGGCGGAGGAGGCGGTGGTGTCTGGATCTCGGGTGGCACAGTGGCCTTCTCAACGTGCACCATCAGTTCGAACACAGCTGGCTATCATAGGGCGCCCAATGTCTATGTCGCCGGAGGTTCGGTCTGCAGATGGGCAACGACCCTGACCTCCATCAACTCCGCCACCTCTAACGGCGTATATGGATCAGTCTCAACTTGCCAGGCACCGCCACCACCTCCGCCGCCCTCGCCGCCGCCGCCCTCGCCGCCGCCGCCCTCACCGCCGCCCTCGCCTTCGCCGCCGCCACCCTCGCCGCCACCCTCGCCGCCGCCGCCCTCGCCGCCTCCGCCTTTGCTGCCGCCTTTGCCGCCGCCGCCTTCGCCGCCTCCACCTTTGCCTCCGCCTTCGCCGCCGCCTTCTCCGCCGCCACCCTCGCCGCCGCCCGCTCCTCCACCATCTCCGCCACCCGCTCCTCCACCATCTCCGCCACCTCCATCGCCTCCGCCGTTGCCCCCGCCGCCCTCGCCGCCGCCTCCATCTCCTCCTCCACCCTCTCCACCTCCGTCACCGCC
>PJAB01001439.1:0-14471 GCA_002887195.1 Chrysochromulina parva
ACATGTGCGCAGCACCAGCTTCACGCTGCCGAGAGGCGCAGTCTACATCCCCGATGTGGGTGAGCTCGCAGATGCCATGCTTGCAACAAAATGGGAACCGGCCGAAAATATATTCTCATTGCGTGTGAAACACGCCTAGAGCAGCGTGGTACACGACCCGTTTATGTATTCGATGACGTCGCGGTGCCGGTGGCGTGGTGAGATCATCCGACCCGACGCGAGGCTAGCGTGGACGGTGGAGGTCGCGTGGCTGAGAAAAAGCAAAAACGGTGAAAACGGCTGCATTACGTTCTTCGAACCATGGTTCGAACGTTCGAAATCAAACTTAAAATAGTTTCCTCAAACGAGAAACCGTGTGACTGTGAGTCCAGCCGTCGTAGCAGTACTCGTATACGAGCTCAAAACTGTCAACTTCGCGGCGGGAGGCGGTCGTACCCCTTCTGCGAGTACCTTGCGAGGATCGGACCCCTCCTGCGAGGATCTTGCGAAGATTCGACCACGCCTGCCATCGCTGCATCACTGTATGTCCCTTGGCGCACCCAGCACGCCATCCCGTTCTCGTCGATGCTGCGATGCGGTTCCGTCACCTTGGGCACAATCAAGCACGTAGCGGGCCCGATGCGCGCTTGGATCCTCGTCAGGCGCCCACCCGCCGCTGCAGCGACGGCGCTTGCCGGTGGCGGCAGCGTCGCGTGTCGCAAATCATGGTCATGGGCTGTGAGGCTCGACTGCCCAGGGCCTCCAATGGTCCATGACGAGATGAGGCTTGATTGCCGACACAATTTGCGCGCGTCCGGCACCAGAAACGGGGCCATGGCATCCGGTCTCTTCTGAATCGTGGTAGAAGGCAGGCTCGGCCGCGAAGGGGGCGAGCTGCCACGTGGCGAGCTACCGTTGGCAACGAAGGCGCCGCGGCTCTCGCGGCTGCCCAGCGCCGTGCCGGGCGCGCTACTGCGCGTGCCGCTGAGCATGCCGCTGGACGCGCTCCGGCGCAGGCTGGTGCGGCTGGGCTGATGGCGTGCGGGACTGCCCTCCTCAGTCAAAGCGCTCTGCAAGCTCTGCAAGCTCTGCATGGATGCCGAAGACCGGTAAGACCCCAGCATTGCCGGCGCGCTTGGTGGCCGTATCACTGTCGGAGCACTCGGCGGCCAAACCGGTGAGGGCGCCTTAGTGGGCGGCGACGGCGCGGTCCTGTCGAGCAAGTCGATCAGATGCTGTGGCGTGGTCGCTTTCTGCCGAGATCGCTCAGCAGTGGCCGCCGCGAGTGCCGCGCTGCGTGCGTGCATCGCGGCCGAGGCGGAGGCCGCCGCGGCTGCATTTGAGCCCACCGCCGACGCCAGCGTCGTGTGGTCGTCATTGACCGCAGTGTGCCGTATCGAGGCGGCTTGCCGTGGTCCGACACTTGCGAGCATCCGTAAGACCCAAAGATTCGTCTCTTGAGGGAGGTCGGGCTGGGGCGCGGGCTGGGGCGCGGCTGGTGTGGCGTCGCCTCGCGGCTCGCTGTCGGCCGCTGTCTGGATGTGGCGCTTCATCTGTGCCACCAGGCTCGAAGCCCCGGTGCCGCCTCCGCCGCTGCCAAAGACGCCGCCGCCGCCGGGGCTCTTGCGCAACGCATTCTTAAAGGAGCGGCTGGTGTCCAGTTTGACCTGGCCAGCGTGGAGGGCGTCGTCGAGCCGCCCGCGTACCGCGCTGCCCTGTCGCAGCTGCTTATTCAGCTCTTCGAAGCTCAGGGCACCCGAACCGTCGCGATCCATCGAATCGAACACCTCCTCGACCAGCACGCGCGGCGCGTCGAAGCCGAGGGTGCAGAGGGCGTCGCAGAACTCGCGCCTGTCGATGGTGCCCGAAAAGTCGCGGTCCCACGCACGGAACGCCTCCATGATACGCATGTTGCCCTGCACGAGCAGGTCGCGCAGCGTGATGCGCAGCCACTCTTCGTAGGTCACTGTTCCGGAGCCGTCGAGGTCAAAGTCGGCCCACGTGAGCTCGAGCGCCTCGTCGGAGACCTCAAAACCATGCTCGCGGCACAGGATCGTGACCTGCTCTCGAAACTCCTCGCGATCGATGAAGCCGCTGCCATCCCGATCCCACATCTGGAAGAGGGATCCCATCGCCCCTTTGTCAGCGAGGGCCAGCACGTCCTTCACGCGGCGCTTCTTGCGCTCCGCAACCTGTTCCGCCTCTCGCCGAGCACGCTCCGTCGCGACGGCGGTGCGCACGCGCTCCTCGGCAGCGGCCTTTAATGATTGCCGCCGCTCGATGGCCGCCTGCGCAATGACGCCGTACATGGTGTACGGGGCCAAGACGTTTGAAACAGTCGGGCCGTGAAATGTCCAATTATGGGAATTGCCCTGCAACTTCAAGCAAGCAAGCCCCGTTGGCTACAGGGGTACTCGTTTGCGCTGGTTTAGGTACTTGTGTGTTTCGACAGTGTTTCGACTAATTAGCTTGCTTGCTGCAACTTCAGCTGTGACACCCCCCTTGTGACACCCTAGACCCTTCACCCTAGGGTAACTCTGATGTTAACTACATTTGTACCTGATAGTAGTGAAACCCTCCCCCTAAGGAGCACCTGGTCAAAGATAGATAGATGACAGTTTGAAATCGCACTGTGCCCACTGACCACTGTTGCCTGTCCCCGCCCCCGTAGGGGCCTTGTAGGGGACATCAAGGTGCTAGCGGAGAGTGACGTAGTCGTAGACGTAGTCTGTCTCTGTGTACTCTGACACGTGCATCGTGCATGCATCCATGCTGACGTCGAGTCGTCGACGTGACACAGACTCAGCATGCACAGACTTCTGACCGAGGTCCAGCGGTCGCGTCTTGGTCCACCCAGTACTGTACATAGGTTCCTACTGTTACACCTTGCTCGCTTCCGTTCAGAGCTCTTCAGTACACCTCGCTCACAGCGTCTCTCTCGATGTTCTCAGCTGCCTCTCTCGTCGTTAACGTCGTCCGAGTACGGTAGTCATCTCTCCTCTCCTGCCATCGTATCTGTTCATCTGCGACTGCATCTGCCTGTATGGCATGGTCTCGTCTCATCTGTGGCGCTCATGCTGCCTCCTCGCGCCTCATGCTACATGTACTCCTCCCGTATGCGCAGGTATGTTACTCCTCCCGTATGGTACTCCTCCCGTATGTTACTCCTCCCGTATGCGCACGCATGCATGCCCGCATGCTCCTCCAGCTCAGATGCGCATCTCGCCCTGCTCCTCCTCGGCGGCCGCCTCGGGCGACCCGATCGACGAGCGGCGCGAAAGGATGCGCTTATGCAGCTCGTTCAGAATGCCGCCACCGCCGCTGCTGCTCTTGGGGGGAGACGTCGGCGGCGCGGGGTCCCGAGCGCTGTCCCGAGCGCTCTTCGACGCACCCACCGGCTTGAGGATCGCCGATTGGAGTGCCTCCACCGTCGGCCTGTTTGAAGCCCGATGGGACCCCTGATGGGTAGGGGAGAGCGACACGAGCGGGCCGCGACGCCGTGAAGGCGGCGACGGTGGTTTCGGCTTCGGCGGCGCGGGTTCCGAGGGCGGCGGCGGCGGCGGAGCAACTCCAATGATGGGAGGTGGCGCGAGCTTGACCGAAGCCATTGGAGGCGGCGGCGGCGGCGCGAGCACCAGCGGCGGCGGCATCAATGCGCTGCGCGCCGTCGGCGGCGTGAGCGCTATCTTGAGCGCACTCTCCGCACTCGGCACTGGCGGAAGCGTGGGCGGCGCGGGCGGCGCGGGCGGCGCGGCTGGCGCGGGCGTCGTGGCGGGCGGCGCCTCCGTGGCGCTGATCACAGGACATGCGACCGCCGTGGTGACAACTGTCGAACTCGCCGCCACATACGCCGGCGCTGGCGAGGCTCCCGGCACGGCCGGGGTGGTCGCGGGTTTCGTCAGCGTGGTCGTGGGATTCGTCAGCGTGGTCGCGGGATTCGTCAGCGTGGTCGTGGGATTCGTCAGCGTGGTCGTGGGATTCGTCAGCGTGGTCGTGGGATTCGTCAGCGTGGTCGTGGGATTCGTCAGCGTGGTCGCGGGTTTTGTCAGCGAGGTCGAGGAGCGCCGCATGCGCGGCGGTGGCGAGGGCGCCAGCAGCGAGGACGCCAGCGGCAATGGCGTCAGTGGCGAGGGCGCCAGCGGCGAGGACGCTAGCGGCGAGGGCGTCAGTGGCGAGGGCAGCCGCGGGCCGACAACAGCTCCGTGCACGACCGGCGGCAGCGGCGCGCTAGCGGGCGAGGGCGAGAAGTTGAGCTGCCGGTACGGCGCCTCCCGCGGCTCGACGAGGCGCGAGACGGCCACATGACGGCCGCGGCCAGTCGTGCGCCGGTAGGCCGCATCCTTGAGCGAGGCGTGCTGATGAGCCTTGGTAACGGCCGCGTGCTTGGCGGCACGCGCTGCGCGCAGCTGGGCCACGTGCACGCGCGCCAGGTGGCCGCGCCCGATGCGCGTCAGCTTCAGCGCCGCCTCGACGCAGCAGCCTGCCTCGAGCCTGCGCGCCGCCGTCTCGAGGCGCACCACAGCGAGCATCCGACGGCTGAGCGACGCGTGTGCGGCGGAGAGTTCGCCACGAACGAGCGAGCGCGCGTCGGCGGCGGCCGCCGCGTAGCCGCCGACGCGCCAGCGGCGTACCGCACTCTGCAGCCGCACCGCCGCGCCGAGCATGGCCGTGTAGGCGGTGTACGCGATGAATCGCCGCGCCTCCTTTTGGATGATGGTTGCCGCCGCTGCCGTGATGGCGGCGCGCGCACGGCATGCCGCTTGGAGGCGCAGCACGGCGTCGCAGCACCGGCGGAGGAAGAGGCACGCGCGCCTCATGCGCGAGAGGCTTTGCAGGCGAGTGGCTGCGCTGTTCTCGGCCTCGGCTCGGCGCAGCGCCCGCGCCATGTGCCGCGCGTGGACAACGACTCCAAGAGCACAGAGCGCGAGGCCGACGAGCACAGCCAAGGTAGGGTCGAACCGCGCAGGTGGCAGGACATTGCGCTCCGTGCAGCTCACCGAGACTGGCGCACCCGGCAAGATTAGCGTGCTCGTCAGGTGGCCACGGCACCGCTGCTGGGGCACGCTGGCGAGAGCGAAGGCGTGCGCGAAGGGGAGCATCGCACGCTTGCTCGCTCCAATGAGACCCTCGACAGCCCATTGCGCCACGGGCGGCCCGATGCGCGTCAGCACGGGCCCAGAGATTGCTAGGAGCAGCGTCTCCATGGGGCCCATTTCAATTGGTGGTGGTCCGCACAGGTCATGTGGCGCAGAAGTACGGGTCAAACAAAGCGTGATTCTCGCGGGAGTTCAGTGCAGCGCGTTTCGTCAAAATATTTCACAGTAAAAGGAAACGCACATGCACTCACTTGACCCCCCCGGGGGGGGGGGGCTGACCCAGGAATCTTCAAGTTCATGAGAGTGAGAGTGAGAGAGAGTCGACAGAGCCGAAAAGCGCGCTTTTGCTTCGCGCCTCACCGACATGGCAGACGACCCAGAGCGACCCTCTGCGCGCGTGGCGACGGCGACGGCGCGCCCAGCTGCGGCAGTGGCGGCGGCGCGCCCAGCTGCAGCAGTGGCGGCGGCGCGCCCAGCTGCGGCAGTGGCGACGGCGCGACCGGCTGCGGCGGTGGCGGCGGCGCGCCCGGCTGCGGCAGTGGCCGATGCGCGCCCGGCTGTGGCGGTGGCCGCGGCACACCCAGCGCTAGTGGACCGCTGCGCGTCCACTGCTGCTGCTCGCCCTCCCGCGGCCGCCGTTCGCCCTAGCATCGTGCCGTCGGAAGCAGCAGCGGAATCGCTGGCCAGTGACGCCTCAACCGCCTCGACACGCCCCACGGTGGCTGTGGCTGCCGCACGTCCGGCGACCGCTATCGCAGCAGCTCGCCCCGCCGTCATGGCGACCGCGCGGCCAGCGACGGCGGCTGAAGGGGCGGCTGCCACCACGCCGAGGGCTGCGCCCGCACAGCCGGTGGCGGCGGCAGCTGCACGACCTGCGGCATCGGCAACGACCGCAACAACGACCGAAGCGCGGCCAGCGGCGGCGGCCACGGCAACGGCAGCAGCCGCACGACCGGCGGCAGTGGCAGCTGCACGACCTGCGGCATCGGCGACGACCGCAACCACGACCGAAGCGCGGCCAGCGGCGGCGGCCACAGCGACGGCAGCAGCCGCACAACCGGCGGCGGCAGCAGCCGCACGACCTGCGGCGGTGGCAGCTGCACGACCTGCAGCGACGGCGACGGCCGCGACGACGGCCGAGGCGCGGCCAGCAGCGGCGGCCACTGCGACAGCATCGACAGCGGCAACGGCGACGGCAATGGCCTCAGCTGCGCGGCCTGCTACCGCGACTGCGGCGAGCGCCAAACCGGCCTCGGCCGCCACCCCGGCGACGGCTGCCTCCGCCGCTTCTGACAGCGGCGCCAAGCCGACGGCGACGGCTCTGACGACGGTCAAAGCGCGTGCGGCGACCCCGGCAGAGGCGGCGCGGCGCACGCTGCCTGCGGAGCCTGCGGGCGTGCAAACGATCACGGCGGCAGCCTCGAGTGCATCGTGTGCATCAGGCAACAAAGCGGCCGCAGCTGTTCAGCCGGCGGCTGCTGCCGCGAAGTCAGCGGCCGCCCCTGCAGCGGCGGCGGCGGTTGCGGCAGCAAAGCCCACCGCGGCGGCTTCGACGGCGTCGGCGGCGACTGCCAAGCCCGAGACCGCAACGGCCTCCGCCTCGCCTGCTACCGACAGTGCGAGCGTGGAGCCTGCTGCCGCGACAGCAGCGGTGGCGCGGCCAGGGACGGCAACGGCCTCAGCTGCGCGGCCTGCTACCGCGGCCGCCAAGCCTGCCGCCGCGACTGCCACACCTGCCGCCGCGACTGCCACGGCAGCTGCCAGACCTGCTGCCGCGACTGCCACACCTGCCGCCGCGACAGCCACGGCAGCCGCCAGACCTGCCACCGCGACTGCCACACCTGCCGCCGCGACTGCCACGGCAGCTGCCAGACCTGCTGCCGCGACTGCCACACCTGCCGCCGCGACCGCCACGGCGGCCGCCAGACCTGCCACCGCGACTGCCACACCTGCCGCCGCGACTGCCACGGCAGCTGCCAGACCTGCTGCCGCGACTGCCACACCTGCCGCCGCGACAGCAACGGCCTCCGCCACGCCTCCTACGGACAGTGCGAGCGTGAAGCCTGCTGCCGCGACAGCAGCGGTGGCGCGGCCAGCGACGGCAACGGCCTCAGCTGCGCGGCCTGCGACTGCGACTGCGGCGAGCGCCAAACCGGCCTCGGCCGCCACCCCGGCGACGGCTGCCTCTGCCGCTTCTGACGGGGGCGCCAAGCCGACGGCGACGGCTCTGACGACGGTCAAAGCGCGTGCGGCGACCCCGGCAGAGGCGGCGCGGCGCACGCTGCCTGCGGAGCCTGCGGGCGTGCAAACGATCACGGCGTCCGTCACGCAAATCATCTCGAAGGCCGCTGCGAAGCCGACGAGCGCGGCGGAGACTGCCACGCCTGCCGCCGCGACTGCTACCGCGGCCGCCAGACCTGCCACCGCGACTGCCACACCTGCCGCCGCGACAGCCACGGCGGCCGCCAGACCTGCCACCGCGACTGCCACACTTGCCGCCGCGACCGCCACGGCGGCCGCCAGACCTGCTGCCGCGACTGCCAGGTCGGCAACGGCAACGGCCAAGCCAGCGGCGGCCAGCGCTGTGGCGAGCGCTGCGACGGCGACGGCCAAGCCAGCGGCGGCCAGCGCTGTGGCGAGCGCTGCGACGGCGACGGCCAAGCCCGCCGCCACCGCTACCGCCAAGCCCGCGACCGGCGCGACGTCTCCCCGTCGTGCCGCCGCATTGGGAGGGGCGCGTCGGGCGGGACCGTATGTAGGCGGGCCGCCGCCAGGTGCGGTGGTCAGCGGGAACAAGGACGCGGTGCGCCAGGCGGTCGAGGCGCGCAAGGCTCGCCAAGCGGCCGTTGAGGAGGCCGCGCGACTTGAGGCGGAGCGGCTAGCCGCCGAGGAGGCCTCCGCCGCCCAGAAGGCCATCGGCGGCGCGGTCGGGCGCGGCGACGACGACGACGACGACGACGCCGACGACGACGACGACGAGCCACTCACGCCGCGGGATCAGGCTCGCTTCGATGAGTGGCAGCCGACACGTGGAGCGCTCGACGCTGAGTGGATGCTCTCGACACGTAAGCTGCCAAGCGAGGCAGTGGAGAGCATCGACGCCGACTACCAGCGCGGCGACCTGGTGCGACGCAAGCGCATGCTTTGGGACGTGCGCAAGTACTTGGTCGAGGAAGGACATGCGCTCAGCCCCGACGAGCTCGCGACGGTGCAAAGGCAGCAAGCGGTGGGTGGCGCCGTCGCGAGCGCGGCGCCGACGGCCAAGCAGCCGCTGTCGCGCTCGAGCGCCGTGGCGAGCGCGGCGCCGACGGCCAAGCAGCCGCTGTCGCTCTCGCTCTCGCCAGAGGAACTGGCTGCGCAGCGGGCGGCGGAGCAGCGGGCGGCGGAACAAAAGGTCAAGGACCAGCGGCGCGCGGCCGAGCGTGTTGCTGGGGAAATGGCAGAGGCCGAGCGGGCAGCGGCGGAGAAGGCGGCAGCGAACAAGGCGGCGGCCGAGCGCGCAGCAGTGGGCAAGGCGGCGGCGGCGGCGCCACAGCGTGCGAGGTCTTCGACCAACCCCTTCGACGATGCGTCCTTCGACTTTGGCGCACGCGACCAAGTCGCACAGAAGAAGAAGACGAACTTTTTCCAAGTCGAGGAGGAGGAGGGCGAGGGGGAGGGCGAGGGGGAGGGCGACGAGGCAGGAGGCGGGCTGTCTGCGGCCGCGGGCGGGAGGCGGCAGACGGTCCAGAGCAGCCGGGTGCGCCCGCCCACGGTCGCCGCCTCCTCCTCCCAGGCACGCGGCGCCTCGGCCTCGACGCTGCCGCGCAGCGAAGAAACGCAGCCTCGCATGCAAGTGCTCGCCACAGCGCGCGCCTCGGCCTCGACGCTGCCGCGCAGCGAAGAAACGCAGGCCGCCGCGCGGCGCGTGCAAGCGGTCCTCCGAGGCGCCAAGTCGCGGCGCAAGCCGGAGCTGCGGACGATGATGCGTGTCGAGGTGCTGCTCAAGGGGCACAAGGGTCTGCTTCGTGGCCTGTGCTGCTGGCGAGGGCAGCTGGACACGAGTGGTGCCGTGTTTCTCGGTGTGGCCCTCGATCGGCCCCTCGGCCACCATGACGGGTACTATGCGAAGGGCGACCTGCGCTGTTTCAAGTGCGAGCCCCGGCATGGCGTCTTCGTGCCGCCGTCCCGGGCGCGCCTCGAGCAGCCGCGGCGGGTGCAGGGGGCGCGCGACCCCCTCGAGGTCGACATGGGCATGTCGAGTGACGAGACCGACGGCGATGGCGCCTCGTTCGGCATGTCCGAGGCCGAGGGGGACGACGAGATCAACGCGCCGGCCGGAGGCGCCCTCGCTGCCGGCGCTGGGGTCGGCGGCGCCGGCTTGAAGGCGCTCGGCGCGCCGGGCATGCCAGCGAGATTTGTGGACCCTGCGGTGCGTCTTGCGATCCGGCTGCAGGCAATGGTCCGCGCCAAGAAGGCGCGTGACGACACCGAATACAGGCAGCTCGCGGATGACTTTGTGATGCCGCCGCAGGTGACGCTTGATGAGGAGGGTCGCCATCATTCAATCCTGACCGTCGGCCATGATTCGGACGCCGTCTCGGGCGAGTGGACCCTCGCTGTGACGGCCTCGGAGCCGATCGTCATCAGCAAGGTCATCTTCGATGTGGGCAACGATATCCGCGTCCCGATGCTCTTCCGTACCGCACACCAGGCTCCGTTTGAGGTGGTCTCGAAGACGGGGCTGCTCACCCCTGGCGACCAGGTCCTCATCAAGGGACGCGACGCCATGCTGCTTAAGAACGGCCGGCCCTCGAAGGCGATCTCGCGCGCCGACAGCGCTTGGTACACTCTCGCACAGCAGGTGACCCTCGTCGGGCTCAAGGGGCGCGCCAAGGAAAAGATTGATCTGCGCGTGTGCGGGCTGCCCCCTTGCAACGCGGTGCTGGTCAACCCGGACAATCCGAAGACGCACCTGCCGATGGGCTCAGCGCTCGCGGCACGGGTGACCGTGCACTTCCACGGCTACTTTGGCGCCAAGCCGCTCACGCTCAAGCATCTGATCAAGATCGATGGGCGGGGCAGCGCGACGCAGGTGAGGCACGTGCTGCACGATCCGGAGCGGCTCGGTCCGCCGATGCACTCGAGCCCGGGCTACCTGCGCGTGGTGGCGCTCGTCACCAAGGTGCAGGCGCGCTGGCGAGCGCTCATGAGCACGCGCGTCCTCCGTCCGACGAAGCAACAGACGCGAGCCGAGCGCGCGGCCACCAGCGTGCAGGCAGCCAGCCGTGGCGCGCGCGCGCGCTCGAATGCGGTCATGAGCGCCGCCGAGGACCGTGTGGCCGTAGCTGAGTCTAGGGAGCGTGGATGGGAGACTTGGGGCACGCTGCATCCAGTGCGCACCGCCCAGCCCGCACAGGACGTGAGCTCGGTGGACGAGCTGCGAGAGACGCTGCAAGAGGCGGAGGCGCGGCGCGCGCGCCAGGCGGCCTCGCGTGAGGGGCAGCTGCAGCAGCGCGCCCTTCAACGGGAGCGCGATCAGGTCAGCCGCGTGCTCGTGCGCCCGGCGTGATGACCTCTGATGACCTCTGATGACGCCCTTGATTGCCTCCCTCATCAGGTCAGCCGCGTGCTCGTGCGCCCGGCGAGTGAGACGCGTGCTCAACACGGCGCCATGCTCGAGCGCGCAGTCCAGGCATCGCCGGGGCTCGCGCAGAGCTTCGCCCAGGGCGTCGCGGGGCCCAGTACGGCGCTCCCGCGCCGTACTGGGCACCGCGCTGGGGATGGCGGTGGCGGCGGCGGCGGCACGGGTGCTGGGGGCGAGCGCCGTACTGGGCACCCCGCGTCGGCGTCGGCCGAGGAGCGCGAGCGTGCCCTCGCGTCTCAGCGCATCCAAGCGCACGCTCGCCGCCGAAGGGCCGCCCTCGAGCTAAACGAGCGGCGGGCGCGCACGAGCGGCGGCGCGAGACGGTCTGACGGTCTTCTCGGCGACGGGCTGCTCGGCGACGCCGCCTTGTCGCAGGCGGCCCTCATCCGCGGCCAGCGCTCCCCTCGGACGCTCAGCCCTCGGCAGGGCAGCAGTAGCGAGGGGCTCGCCGTCTCGATCTCGCAGCCTCGCACGCCTCTCGTCTCGCGCCAGTCGAGCAGCGTCCAGGACGGCGCCATCAACCTCGCCACCGCCGCCGGGCTCGATGCTTCGGCATCTGGATCTGGATCTGGATCTGGATCTCGACGCGCATCTGCCGCCGGGCTCGATGCTTCGGCATCTGGATCTGGATCTGGATCTCGACGCGCATCTGCCGCCGGGCTCGATGCTTCGGCACGCGCCGCCCGCTCTCCCGCCAAAGCTGCTGTCGCGAGCTCGCGCGCCAACTCCAAGCCCGCTACCCCCAATGGCGCACGCGGCGGCGGCGGCGGCGGCCGGGGGGGCGGCGGCCGAGGGGGCGGCGGCCGGTTCGGCGCGGACGCCAACGCGGATGAGAACTTGCAAGCGGCTCGAATCCAAGCGCACGCGCGCCGACGCCATGCGACGCGCATCCTGCGGGAACGTGCCGAGGCGTCGTACGCTACCGCGGCTGTCAGCAGAGCAGCCGAGGTCTACGGCTTCGACGACGTGGGAGCCGTCGAGGGCGCCGAGAGTGGCCGCGGCGGCGGCGGCGGCGGCGGTGGCGGCGGCTTCTTCGGCGGTGTTCTCGAGGCGGCGGCGGCTGCGCACCACGACGGCGCGCGTTCCGCACCTCCCGATTCCCCACAGCGCCGCCAAAGCTCACCCTCAAAGCTCAAGAGCCCCGGAGCCAAGAGCCACGGTGCCAAGAGCCCGGCCGACGGCCGGGCGCGCCCGTTTCTGGTGGTCGACACGTCGTCCGAGCTGCAGGCTCGTCAGGTTCGTCAGGTGGTCGACACGTCCGAGCTGCAGGCTCGTCAGGTTCGTCAGGTGGTCGACACGTCCGAGCTACAGGCTCTCGCGGGCGCCATCGGCCGTTACTATGCCGGCCGCCGGCGCCGTCAGCGCGCGCTCCGGGCGGCGCATGCAGTCCTGGGCGCGGCGATGATCTCTGCGAGTGTGGAGCAGCGCACCGCTCGCGAGATTCGGCGCGCGGCGGCGCTGCGCTCACTGCGCGCCGATCGCTTCGACCATCTCGTACACGAGCAGCTGATGCCCTGGGTGCTGCGAAAGCGCCTCGCGGTCGCCGCAGAGGACTTTGACGCTGCCAAGGCGTATAAGTTGCTCGAGAGCGGCGTCCTCGAGCGTCGGGCCGATCTCGACGACCTCGAGCGGCGCAAGGCGCATGCGGTCGCGACGGAGAGCTACCAGCTCGCCGCCGAGCTCAAGGAGCAGTCGGATACGCTTCGGGTGCAGATTGCACTCCTCTTGCATCGTGCAGGCTCGCCGTATACGTACCGCGGCCACGGCGCGCCAACCTCGATGATCGACGCCGCCGGTGCGAGCAGAGGTGGCGCAGCTGGTGGCGGCGCTCGTGGCGCCTCGGCCACCGAGAGCTCCAGCACTCACTCGCCCTCGCGCCGCGGCGCATCCTCGAACCCTGCGAGCCCCCTCAGGATCAGCTCGCACGCCAGGGACGGCGGCGACGGCTGCTCGGCGTCGCCCCTTCATCCGTCCCGCGGTGCCGGCAGCGCCGCCCCCGGCGGCTTCGGCGAGGCCGCAAGTGCACTGCGGGACGAAACGGCCCACGGCTTCGGAGATCGCTTCGGAGATCCCGGGCTTGGCACAGACGATGCTGGCGCGCGGCGCGAGGCGCTCGTCGCACGGCGCGAGGAAGAGGCGGCCATCGCCCGAGCGAGCGCGTCACTCGCCCGAGGCGGACGTGGCAGCCTGCGACCAGCCTCGAGTCGCCGACTGCCCTCAAGGCCGATGACTGCGATGGAGCAACCGCCGCAGCAGGGACATTGTCTGATCGGTCTGGCGGGCACCGCTGCCAGCGGCCTCCGACGTGCCGCCAGCGCCACGGCCACGAGCGCACGCGCCGGCGGCGCCGCCCCTCCCGCCACCGCCTTGGCGTCCGGCGCGAGCGGCGCGGGACGCGAGGACCTCTACGGCCAGTTGCTCGCGATGCGCCGTCGCGAGGCTGTGCTCGAAGCGGAGCTCATCGCCATCAAGACACGCCGCCGGCAGCGCGAGGCCAAGGCCCTGGGGGCGGCCAAGGCGGCCGCCGCGCTCTCGCCAGCGGCCGCGAGGCTGCGCGATGAGCTGCTCGTCGTGCAGCGGCACCGGGACTCGATTGCGGAGAAGCAGCGCCATCTCGAGCAGTCGCAGCTACGTGTACGCCCAAAGGACCTTGCCACGCTGCAGCGCGCGCGCGAGCTCGTCGCGCGCACTTCAGGCGACACGGAGGAGCACAGGCGCAGGACCGAGGGCGAGCTGTCCGCGGCGCAGGGGCGCATCGACAGGCTGGCGCGGCTGCAGCGCGAGCGGCTCGAGAGCTCGCACCGCCGGCGGGCGAGCCTGCAACGCGAGCGGCTCGAGGGGCGGATTCTGCGGGAGGAGCTCGCCAAGGAGATGGGCGAGCACGGGGAGGGGGCCGACGTGTGAGCGAGGACGACATTGTGAGTGAGTGCGTGCTCCCCTACCGACGGCTACATCTTGCGCGGGTGTTATGCACGACTAGATCAGTCTCTCTCGTCAGTCGCCGTGCCAGTGCGCGACCGTGCGGTGCCGAGTACACATTCAGACGGGGCGGGTATGGCGAAATTTGCCGATTCTTTTTCGTGAAGCGTGCGCGGGGGGACATACGTAATCGTGGCGCCCCTGGCGCACCGGTATTCACGCGTAGGCTGCTAACGCGTTTCCGTACAGTACCTCGGACCCATGCTCGGACCCTCCGGGCCTCCCCTCACCCGCCCGGCGCCCGGCCGCCCCTATCTGTCTGCCGCGCACCCGCGCCTCATGATGTCCTCGCACCACGACTTACCCTGGTGGAACCACATACACACATCATGCACACACACTTTCCATGGCTCTGCACGTGCGGATCCACCCACGCAGGTTCCCTTCCCCACCCCACCCCAGTCCCCCCCCCAGCGCGGCCGTTTCCCGTTGGGGTGCTCGTTTCAGCGCCATGTTCGGCGCCTCCCCCACCCCCCCACCCTTTCTTCTCTTCTCAACGGCATCGATGGCTCAGGCATCGAGAGAGCGCGCGTATGCCCGCTGGGCTCGCTCGTTGAGCACCTGATGAGGGAGGTCCTCAGTGGTCATCAGGTGACTCTGAAACCACCAAGGCCAATCAGAGGCGCTTTGAGCGCCTTGAGCTTAGCGAGCATACAAAAGGAATCAGAGTCAACTGGAGTCAATCATGAGCAATCAGAGGCCATCAAAGGTACTCAGTGGGCGCTCGTTGAGCACCTTGAGCTTGGCGAGCTGGATGTCCTTGTCGCTCTGGTTGGTGACAATCACATCCT
>PJAB01001440.1:0-14453 GCA_002887195.1 Chrysochromulina parva
CGAGATTGTCGGCCTCTCTTTGCCCTCCGTTGTCGACCGCCTGCTGAGCCTTGAGTCTGAGACGAACTCCTTCGTCTTTGTCGCGCCGTCTAATTCAGCGCGCTACATTGAGGAGTACTTGGCCGACTAGCTGGGGCCGCGTTTGAAGGGGTCGCTCGAAGGGGTCGCAGCAGTTGACTGACGTTTTTGCGCACCGACGCAGCACGCACATTCTGTGGGTCCGTTTTCTAGGTGATGCAGGTGATACGCGCCGGTGGAAGAACAGGTCGTTTTTGTCACCTAGCTTGAAGCTTGAACACGCGCGTCTAGAGTCCCGGGACCGACCCACAGGTTTAACCCATGGGTTTACCACAGGTACGTGTACACGTTCGCGTTCCTTAGCGAGCTTACATATAATTCCGATAGGACTCTTCAAGAGTCTCTAGAAGAAACTCTTCACTTCCATCGCCATCTTGTATAAATGTAATCCTGTAACGATAGATCCGAGATGTGCGCGTGTGTCTGTCTCGTGTGTGTCCCGGCTCCCCCGTTGTGTCTTTCCATAGAAACGAGTGCCATTGGGGGGAAAAAGCCCATTCACAAACTCATTCACACGACAGTGTGGACCGAATGTCGATCGTGTCGATGGACGTCACGCCTCCGGCCGCGAGCCCGGCTGGACCGGCACGCAAGACCCTATTTCGCAGTAGCTCCAAGAGTGGCGCAGGTGTGCACACGCGCAAAGTATCTAGCTCCTCCGCTGTGCCGGATGTTTACGAGTCTCTCCTCACCACTGTGCGCTCAGATGCGCTGCCTGTTGACGATGGCGAGGAGCGCATGAGCGTGGCCGAAAAGCAGCAGGTTGACGACATTATGAACGGATTGCGTGAGGAGATCAAGGAGTTGGAGCGCACCGCGTGGCTGTACGAATCCGTGCAAGAGCAGGTGCGTGACAACTGAAGCATCTGCGCCTCTCTTCCGTGCTGTCTGTGCCATCTTTCAATTTCACCGCAACGTGTCGAAGCGCCTGTCGCAGGTCGTCAAAGTATAGCGAGACACGCGCTGAGGTAGGGCGCATGCTACCAATCGTCACATTCACATCTTAGGCTCGTGTTGAGGCTGTGATCTATCGTGTCACGTGTGGCCACGCAATCGGGGGTCTCTGCCGTCTTCGGAGCGTCAGCGTGACACGTGAGCTCACGTGCCCGCGTAGTTATGAGTGCGCGTGCACTAAAGGTGAGGTGCATCTCGCCGGCGGCCAGTTATAATAACGGACTTATGTAAACGATCTTTCGGACCTACGAACAGTGCATTTGGACGAAAGCGGTTTGCCAGCACCAATTCACCATCGAGCTTGCCTAGCAGCAGCAGTGTTCAGCTTGATAGCCTCGCGTCTGGAGGCAAGCGTTCGCTGCACCGCCCGACTTTGGTTGGCTGGTAGCCGTTTGGGCCAGAACGCATAACACCCGAGCCGCATGGCACCTGGCAGCGCATTGTCGTAGCTCGGGGTTGGTAGATTGGCGCGAGGAGCTAGCACAACAGTGCTCTCTCGGGGTGGCACAGGAACGAATGGTGGCGGAGCGGGCTTGCCCGGCATAGCAGCTAGCTTCACTGAGGTTACGGGCAAAGTAACGGCAATCGAGGGTGCTGCAGCGCCATTGTTACTCCCGGAGCCGGCGGTCGTCGAGGGCGGCAGCGCGGTCAGAATCTGCTCCACGGCCGCCATCTGTGAACGCAGGGCAGTTCGCCTCTGGATGAGCGCGTTAAGCTGACCACCCGAGAGGCTGCTGTTCCGGGAAGAGATAGACAGCGAGTCGATACTCGCCAGCGACGCCGGCATCGACTCCGCCGCACTCGCCCTGTGAGGCACCCTTCTCACAACGTCGAAAGAGGACGACACGGCGCTCAGAACGGCGCTTTGGCAAAACGAACCAAACCCGGGCCATATCCATCGCTGTCTCCGGTGCTCCGGGGGGCGGAAATAAGTGTTCGGTCGAGCACCCTTTGAAAGTCGGGTGAAAGAGGCCGCGCCGCGCGACGCACGCCCGTCGCCGCGGCAATGAACGTCGACGCGATCATCGAGCGGCTCTGCGCTGTCAAGGCGCAGCGCGCTGGCACGGCCGTGCAGCTCGCCGAGCGCGAGGCTGCTGTGCTGGTCGCCGCCGCCGAAGCGGTAATCTCCGGGCCTGCGGATGCGCCAAAGCCGCTCGTGCTCGAGCTGCAGGCGCCGCTGCAGATCGTGGGCGACATCCACGGCCAGTACGTCGACCTTCTGCGCCTCTTCGAATTCAAGGGCATGCCGCCTAATGCCAGCTACCTCTTCCTTGGCGACTACGTCGACCGCGGCCCGTCGGGCCTCGAGTGCATGTTCCTGCTGATGGCGCTCAAGGTCAAGTACCCAGAGCACATCCACCTGCTGCGCGGCAACCACGAGTGCGCCGCGATCAATCGCATCTACGGCTTTTACGACGAGTGCAAGCGGCGCTACTCCATCAAGCTCTGGAAGTCGTTCCAGGACCTATTCAACGCGCTGCCGCTCGCGGCCGTCATCGAGCAGCGCATTTTCTGCGTGCACGGCGGCCTGTCGCCTGACATGGAGTCGCCCGATGACCTCAAACGGTTCAAGCGGCCCGTCGAGGTGCCCGACACCGGCCTGCTGTGCGACACGCTCTGGTCCGACCCTGACAAGGACATCACCGGCTGGGCGGAGAATGACCGTGGCGTCTCTTTCACCTTCGGCGCGGACGTCGTGGCCAAGTTCCTTGAGCGAAACGACCTCGACTTGATCGTGCGCGCGCACCAGGTCGTCGAGGACGGGTACGAATTTTTTGGCGACCGCACGCTCGTCACGGTCTTCTCTGCGCCCAACTACTGCGGCGAGTTTGATAATTGCGGCGCAATGATGAGCGTCGATGCCGACCTGATGTGCTCCTTCCAGGTGCTCAAGCCGGTGGACACGGCCGGCCAGCGCTGGGGCTCCAACCGGCCCGGCACGCCGCCTCGGAATCGCAAGGGATGAAATGGATCGATCACGCACACTTACAGCGGAACCCCGCTTGCTGGCCTGTTGCCAGTAGTCATGTAAACGCGCCCCCCCGGGGACGCGCTTGCACCCCGCGGGAGCGCAGCTGTACTGGATGGTCCTGTTTTAAACTTCACACACACTCACACACACACATCCACTCAAGGCGGATAGATGTCCGTCGGCGCTCGTTACGGCCGATTTTCTGATCTCGGCTTCCTATCAGTCCCTACCTTTTCGAACTTTTAATAATTTAACAGTGTATTAACAGTGTGTCTCCACCGCCAGATCTTGCATCTTCTAGTGTTACCGGTAAAATCTGTGGGGGTCTACAGTGTGAGCCGGTACAAAGTCAAAACTCCATGACGAAGATCGCGTACACCTGTGTGAACCGCATCCGTATGTACGCCGGTCCAGTGTACTGGGGTTTCGACTAACATTGGCTGTGAATGAACTCTGTTGCTGTGAGCTGAACCGTCCACTCGTGATCAGGACGTTTAGCAGCATGCCCCAGGGCACGGCGTTCAATTTCTACAGCGGTCCGATCCGTGGCTACTCCCGCATGGATCCGCTCTTCCTGCGGCCACCATGTGGCATTCAAGCAGATCTTGAGCAGAAGGTTACGCCGCCTAGTGCATCAGAGTACCTACGCGACGGAGCCACGCCGGATGTTCTGCGGGAAGCTGGTTTCACTGCTAGAGAGCTCGCAATGTCGGGGGTCTCGGCTCAGGTGTTGCGGCAGGCAGGCTACCCGACCCTGCAGATTGCCAACTCTCGCCGCTATGGTGCGGACGATCTGAGAGCCGCCGGTGTACCGCTCATCGAATGCCTCGGTGCCGGCGTGAGCATACCTGAGCTGGTGCGCAGTGGCTATTCGGAGCTAGAATGGGCCGCAGCTGGCGTCTCTCCAGCGGCGATAAAAAAACTGGGGCTGCAGGACGCCCGTGCTCCCCGTGTAGCTGCACCTCGGAGGCCAGGCTCCGCTGGCAGGCCACCGCAGGCAGACCATAGCCAGCGGCCACGCACAGCGCCTGCAGCGCGCACACGAGGATGAGATCCTCACCATATCTGCACTTCGTACGTTAGCCTACGAGGCCGACAGGAGGCGTCTCGCGCTGGAAGATGTATTCCGCCGGTCGGGTATGTCCGCCGTCAGCCGCCCCGCCCGGCCCCTTCTGAGGCCGCGCCCGCGGCCTGAGGGGCCCGCGCATCGTAGCAATTTACCGATACCGAGTATCGGCGAGCCGGGTCAGGATCTCACCGATGGAGTTGTATGTGAATTTGCTATTTCCCCGTACGAAAGCGCAATCGCCGTTTCCGGCCGGCCGCGCCCCTGGACAGGTACCACCCGTGTTGCGTGTACACACGATTCGTGTACCGATCTACGAAACGATACGTGGCTGGGGCCTGGGCGATAACACGACATGCGATCCGGTTGCTCACACCGCACGGCTGACGCCTCGAGCGTCCCGCGCGTACGTTTCGCCCGACCCGGAACGGCAATTGCAGAACGGTGCACCTACCTATCGTTAAGGCTTCGCCGATCGACGCCTGCAGACTCTGCACCGGTGGACCAAACGAGGCTCAAACCGCCTGAACGTGCAACCCTGGCGGAGATTATACATCCGATTTGTACGCGCTTTGTTCGCGCTCACGATAGCGTCACGTTCTGCTTAATTGCTCACGCGCAGTCGTTTGCTGCGCTGTGCACGCTCGATCTGCTCCGCAGTGGGTACCTTAAGACCCCACACGACGCCCGCTCGTTCCAGCAGCCGCAGCAACTGGTACGTGAGGTCGGGTTCGTGCGAGCTCAGGCCGTGCCGCGAGGACCACGGGAAGGCATGATGGTTGTTATGGTGGCCCTCTCCAAATGCCGCGAGGCCCACGAACGGGTTGTTGCGGCTGTTATCAGTGGTCTGGAATCGCCTTGAACCCCATCGATGGCACACGCTATTGACGGCAAATGTGGCGTGCCAGGCGGCGACCGTGGGTACGACGAAGCCCCACAGAAGCCCTGGCGTGCCGTCGATGGTGTATGCGAGTGCTGCAAGCGCAATGCCAGGACCGTGATGGAAACGGTCGAGTGCTACGAGCTCTGGAAACAGACGAAACTTGGCGACGCGGCTGGTGCCTGCCAGATACTTTCCCGGATGAGCATCATACTCCATGCTGGCCCAGAACCATCCCATGTGAGCCCAGAGCAGCGAGCCAGACACTGGACTGTGCGTGTCTTTGGGCCCGTCTGAGTGCAAGTGGTGCTCGAGGTGATGGGCGGCCCACCAGAGAGGCCCCTTTTGCCACGCACTCGCGCCGCACACGGCGAGCGCAAACTGGAACGCACGCGATGTCTCGAAGCTACCGTGCGCAAAGTATCGGTGGTAGCCCGCCGTGATCCCAAACATACGAAACGCGTAAGAGGTGGCGCACAGGCCAAGCTCAAAACCACCGGGAGCCATGCCCGTGAAGGCACTTATCAGCGCATACGCCGCGGCCCCATGCATCACGACGGATGTTGTCACTAGCAGTGGTGGGCCTTCGCCAAAAGGTTTGCCATTGGCCTCTCGAATGCACTGTGCTATCACAAAGCGAAGCAGGCCCATCTGCCTGTCCTCGGGCGACGGACTTGCAGAGGTGCCAATGGGGCTGAATAGAGATTGGCGGGTCGCGTCGAGTAATGTAGAAGGAGGACGTGCAGCACATAACGCACGGGATGCTAGAAGAGGGAGGTGCGTTGGGCCGCAACGCATGCAGGAACGTATTCCAAAGGGGAGGTGAGAGTGAACCCTCAGCATTTCACGCGACAGTGCCCTCTGGGCCCTGTGGATGAGAAGTTATCTTTTTCCCGCAGAGGAAAGCGTCATGTCGACGTGAGGCTGGAATGACACGGAAAGCCAATTTGCGAGCGCGAGCGTATTTTATTTGCGAGTTTTCGTGTTATGCGGGTTGGAATCAGGTATTCATATGAAAATGTCGTGAAGGCCTTCCACTCCACACCTGCGGATGCCATGTCGGCCGAGGAGCTATCGCTACGCTGGCCGATCTTCTTGCTGCTGCTGGCAGTGGCTCCGCTTGTAATATTGCTTCTCGTCGCGCCCTTGGACGTGCAGGTTCATGTTCCGAGCTTTGCAATTTCGCCTCATCCTCCTCGACAACCTGCTGACGGACGAGGACCCGCAAGAGGGCCGGCGAAAGGCCCGGACACACCGCCACACGTTTCGAAGCGCTCATCGATCGCACGAGAAACTGGTGTCGACACGCCAAACGCAGGTATCGGTACGCCAAACGCTACAGGACGCTCGCGTGCGCTACTTGACGGCTCTCTCGAGGCGGCAGTGCGCGCCGCAAGACCACCCACCAAGCTTCTGATGCTCACGTTCGGCAACTCTGGAGTCGCCGACCACCTGCGCAACTTCTGCGGGTTCGCGCGGCGTGCAGGCATCGCGCACGTAGTTGGCGCCGTCGACGAAGCCGCCTTCCGGCTGCTCGTGGCTGAGGGCGTGCCCGTGTACCTCACACCGCTCGCACGCGAGCGGTACGTTATGGACGGCAGCAATTCGCACAGCTCCTCCTCTTGGAAGCGCTTCGCATCGATGCGCACAGGCGAGGTGGCGCGGCTTGTTCACTTGGGGTACGACGTGCTGCACTCGGACACGGACATCGTGTGGCTGCGCGATCCGACGCCCTACCTCATGTGCACGCCCGCCGCACGCGCGGGCGAGTTTGGCGAAGGCATGCGAGTCCCTCGCGATTGAGACTGATGACGTCTGATACCGTGCGATGATATCACTGGTTGCCTCCCTCATTGCCTCCCTCATCAGGCACGCTCTTTCCATGCGAGCCGCTCGGCCATGCTGATGTGGCGGTGAGCAATGAGTCCCTCTGAGTGCCAATGATCGCCTCTGATGACCACAGGGCGCGCCACAATGATTTCCTTGGATTGCAGGTGAGTAGCGACAACATGGGGCCGGGACGTGCCGTGGAGCGACGCGCAGACTACCATGCGGGAGGCACGTTCAACTCGGGCATGCTCCTTTTTCGCGCCACGCGAAGCGGCCGCGCTTTCGTGAGCGCCTGGCACCGAAACGTAGCCGCCCCATCGCGTGGCTCACGCTTTGAACGGCTCTCATCAGATCAGCAGGTGCAGCGAGTGCCCATGCTTGTCTACGAGTACATCTGAGTACATCTGTCGGATATGCAGGTCTTCAACAATATGGTGCGACGCGAGAGGCAATGGCCCGGTGTCGGCGGTGCAAGTACCTCGTGGCTCATCGATCGGATGCATCCGGATTGGCAGGTCAGCGATGGCCTTTGGTCAGTGATGGCCTTTGTCCGTGATGGCCTTTGGTCTCCATCTCGGTCAGTGAAGGCCTTTGGTTGCCTTAGTTGATTGCCTCTGAGCGCCTCGGATCACCTCTGATCGCCTCTGATAGAACCGATGCACCCGAACTGGCAGGGCAAGTTGACCCTCGGCGCCCTGCCGCTGCCACTCTTTGCCAACGGCCACGGCTACTTTGTCCAATCAGCACACACGCGGTTGGGCGTCGCGCCGTTTGCCGTGCACGCGACGTACACCCTCGATCGGCACGATGGCCTGGCTAAGCGGCAGCGGTTTCGAGAGGCCGGCCTTTGGAGTGCAGATCGCATCTCGCCGCCAACAGAGCGCTTCCTCGTGCTGAACAGCTCCGTGCCGCCCGCCGCCGCCGCCGCGATTCGCCTCTTCAAGACCAAGGGCGAGAGCGCCAACAATATTGGAGTGCACCGGCTCGCGCTCATGGGATACTTGGCAGAGCTGCGCGATGCGATTGCGCTCGCCCGCGCCCTCGGGCGCACCCTTGTACTGCCGCGCCACCAGTGCTTCTGTGATCGGCTTTGGGCCGGCTCTGACGAAATCCTGCGCTTCGGCTGCATGTACCCAGGCTCACAGGATCACCCCTTCCTTCCGTTCGCGTGCCCGATGGACCACTGGCTCGTGCCACACGTGTGGGAAGGAAGCGGCCTCGCCTTCCGTGACGCGATCTTCATCGAGCGGTTGCTCAGCGCTGAGCCGCGCACGAGTGTACGCGACATGCGCATCGTGCCAGCAGCCGAATGGCGCCGAGCGTGTGCCGCCAAGGTCCAGGCACGCTCTGATGGGGTTGTGGGCGAATGCTGGGACGCACTACCTGCAGGGCTGTGGACGACGGAGGAGATGAGGGCACATTTGCATGCGACCGGCAGCGGGCGAAACGCTCAGGACGGCGCGGCGCGGGTGCTCCGGCTCGAGCATAGCCGCAGCCTCCTGTGCGGAGTGTCGTCGAGTCCGACAAAGACCAGTCAGATCAATCGACTTCTCGGGCAGCTGCTGCGCACCCCCCCTTGGTGCGCGCGCTGCCCCAATTGCGACGAGCGGCTGCGCCAGTGGCAGGTGCCACCCCGTAGCGGCCGGCAGTGGGGCGAAGAGTGGTGCCTGGAAGTGCCGCCCCCGCCGCTCTTCCACGCGGGCCGCTGTGTGCTCAGCAGTGAGCACACGTGAGTCCACCCGACCTCGGCGCTCCCCGGACCGCCGGACCCGGCGGTCGGCCGGCCGATTCTGATCTCTGAATATGAATACGCAAATAAATAATACGCAATATCATTTCGTTATTTTGTTCGTGATACCTTAGTGCTAAAAACGCGGGACACGACACCCGCCGAGCGCGCCGGCAACGGGCAAGGTCGATGGCCCCGGCATGTTATGCCGGGAAGGTCGATGGATTGATGCCCTCCTCACGGACGCTCCGAACGAGACTCGAGAGAGGAGACGGGAGTCCGATACGTCCGATGGCGCCCCCTGCTCGGAAGCGCAGGTGCCCGATGCGCTCAGCTGTGCTTTCGATCCGCGCCGCCGATCGCCCCATTGGCCTTTGCACGCTCAATCTGCTCGGGCGTCGGCACCGCCAGGCCCCAAACCACCCCTGCTCGCTCGAGCCCCTTCAAGATGGCGTACGTTAGATCCCACTCGTGCCAGCTGAGGCCGTGCCGAGCCGACCAAGGGAATGCGTGATGATTGTTGTGCCAGCCGTCGCCGAACGTGAGCAGTGCAAGCCAGCGCACGTTCGTCGACTGGTCCGGGCCGCGCGTCGCAAACGGTCGCGTCCCACTTCCGAAAGCGCCGTGGGCCACGCTGCCGATGGCGAAGATGCCGTGCCAGCAGCACGTGACCGGTACCACGAAACCCCACAGGGCAGCCTCCGCGCCGCCGCTCGCATAGAGCGAGCCAACGAGCGCGAGCCCGGGCACAAAGTGCAGCCGATCGAGCAATAGCAGCTCCGGGTACTTGCGCCACGTGCGAGAGTACGCCTCAAGCGGCGCATCGTACTGCGCAGATGCCCAGTACCAGCCACAATGAGCCCAAAACACCGACCCAGTGACCGGGCTGTGGGGATCATGCTCCGTGTCCGAGTGCTGGTGGTGGTAGTTGTGATGGCTGCTCCACCAGATGGGGCCGCGCTGGAAGGCGAGGCAGCCAATCGTCGCGAGCGCGAACTGCGCCGCTCGGCTTGTCTTGTATGAGCGGTGCGAAAAATAGCGATGGTGACCGCCCGAAATGCCAAACATGAGCAGCGCGTACATGAAGCTGCCGCCAGCGAGTAGCGTCACGCTCGGCGGCTGCACCACGAGCAAGCCGGCTGCGTAGACTGAGGCGGCGTGAAAGGAAAGGAGAAATACAGGCATCGGCAATTTTATGGGCCAAGGCGCTGACCCACCTCGATACACGCACGCGACCATGAAGCGCTTCAGATCCATAAATCGGTCGAGAGTTGCCGGCTGCTCTGGTGTGCTGATCGGCCTGAGAAGCCAGTTCGCATTGGCCGACACGCTCGGCGTGAGGATGTGTGATGCATCCTTACTCTGATTCTGCGGTGCCGGCGAGGTGGAGGCACGTCGCACCAATGCCACGACCGCGGGTTCGAGACTTGTGCGCAGCGCCAGTGAGCCGCCGCAAGCCGCTGACGCGCGCGGCAGCAAGATGCGGCTGACCCGCGGCGAGAAGCGGCTGCGTTGAACGTTGCTCCGCCAAATGGTCGCCGCCATGTGGGACTAAGGTCGCCGACATGAACGACGGGATTTACCGGTACTGTATACGTATCATCTTCTAATGACTACATGTAATTTGCGGACTCTCCACAGAATAATAATAAGATGCGAGTCGCCTTGATCCTGCTCTTGAAAGGATCTGTGGCTCTTCTGCAACGCATCCTTACCTCAGCTCCTGCTAAAGCGCCGGCAAACATGCAGCCGCTGCTTGTTCGCATTGACGGGCGCTGGTACGATGTGGCAGGCTGGGCGGACAAGCACCCCGGAGGTCGGTACGTCCTCGAGTGGGCCGACGGTTATGACATAACCGGCGCGTTCCACACCATTCATCTCTTTGGCGGCAAGACGGCAAGCAGCGTGCTAAAGGCGCTACCAGAGGTCGCCGAGGCCAGCCTCACCGCAGGTGAGTCAGTGCCGCCGATTCTGCCGAAGGTTGACAGGGTGCCGATGGAGTCGCAGGCTCCGACGACGATGGACGCCTTCATGAACGTGGGTGAGCGAGTCGTGCAGCTCGTATCTCCGCCAGCATACGCTACCGGCGATCCTCGAGCGCACCCGAGGCCGACGGTGCCCGCTTCTGGTCTTTCTTGGCAGCAGCCGATGGCCACTGTCGCCGAGTCCGACTTCAAGCACGACCTCAAGGCGCTGCTTCATCGGCACTTTGCGAGCCCGGCCGACTATAAGGCCACGCCGGAGCATTGGGTGCGCATCGGGGGCGCCTTCGTCCTGTGGCTCGTGTGCCTGGTCGGCTGGGTGCAAGCCTCGATCCCAGCGACGCTCGTGCTGCCGTTTGCGCAATGGCTGCTCTTCTCACCGACGGTGCACGAGGCGTCGCACTCGACGCTGAGCACGAATCCCGCCGTCAACAAGGCGGCCGCGCTCTGCGGACTGCCCTTCATCTACAATCCGTACATCTGGTGGCCACAGCACATCCTCTCGCACCATCAATTCACGAATGACGACGCCCTTGATGTCGACTTGCATCACCTGCGACCCTCTCGACTCCACCCGGGCTGCGAGACGGACGCGACGGCCTCGGGCTTCAACTTCATCTTCAAGGGCTACTTCTCGACCCTCGGCATGGCCGTCCTCTGGCCGCTACGCAACTTGCAGCAAAAGTCGACTGGTCGATGGTACGCGAACCTCATCACGCCGACACCGGCTGCCCTCGAGCCGACCGAGTTTCTGTTCTCGCTCCTGCCTGTGGGGTTTGTGCTCGTGTGGCCGTGGCTGCTCGTGCTCAGCGGCCAGGTGAACGCGCTCGAGGGTTTCTTGTTGTGGCTCTACCCCTGGGCCGTCACAGGCGCCATCTGGACGGTGATGACGCAGGTGAGCCACGTCCAAGAGGACTGCCAGCAACCACCCACCGGCGCGCCCGACGACTACTTCCGCTGGCAGGTCGAGTCCGCCGTGGACTACTCCATCGGCTCCGAGCTCGTTCCAAAGCTCACCGCCACCCTGAACTTGCAGAGCATGCACCACGTGATGCCGAGCGTGTGCGGCTGCCACTTTGCAAGCCTCTACGAGGAGTACGCGCAGATCTGCGAGCGGCACGGCGTGCGGCTCAATACACGCAAGGACCTCTCAGACGCATGGCGCACCGCGATCGCGCGTGTCTTCGAGCTCTCCTCTCCCGAGCTCACGCCCCTGTGGGCGGTGCAGCCGCCACCGCCGGGAGGCCTCGCCGAGCATGTGCCGCTCATCGCCTACATTGGTACGCCCGTTGGCGCATTTCTACTTGCGACGCCCTTATTTTGAGCCCTCGCAGCACGATCCTTGTACCGAAATCCGAATATCTCATATACATAATGCAGATTGATATCTGGAGTGTTAAAGTTAATATCGTATATACGCCTCCCTCCCATGTTATTACGCGTTTGTTCCACCGCCGGCGCGGGCCCGGCCGCGTCCGGCGTCCCGCCCGCCCACGCCGGGCGGCCCGCGTGCCGCGAGGGAGGAGCGCTCGTGCGACTCTCCTCTCTTGCGCGAGGGTGCTGCTCACCCGGGGTGCTTTTGAAGATTCGGTCACTAAAGAAATGCGCCTGAGCTCAGGCGGTATGCGACCCGCGGTGCACTATACGCTATGCACGCTGCGCGAGATGCATGTCCACGCAACTTAGTATGCCTGTGACGAGTCAGTTCACCGGCATCCCCACGCAGAGAAGGAGTGCTTATTGCTTGAGGCCCGCGCCGATGACGAAGATCGCCAAAAGCAAGGTGACGAGCGGGGCCAGGCCCTTGAGGTTGGAGTTGGAGACAGCCTTCGCCTTGCCACCCTTCTGCGCCGCGACCGCGCGCTTCGCGCCGCCGCCGTACAGGTTGTCAATGCCGTAGCCAAACTGGGCGACGGTGCCCGACGCCTTCGAGATGGGGGGCGCGCGGGAGCCAACGGTGTAGCCCTTGAGGCCAAGCGTGGAACCAGTAGCCGCCTTCTTCTTCTTCATGCCTTTGACCGCGGGGTCACCGTACTTCGTGCTCATCGACACAGCCGGTGCGCGAACGGCAGCGGCGTTGATCGCCATGGCCGGCGAGTATGCGGAGGCGCTGGCGAGAGCGAGAGCGAGGACGGCGAACATCATTGCTGCTGCGACGAGATTGTGCGGGGTTGAAGGATCGCGGCTGTGGGGATGAAAGGATTCGTTTGGAATAATTACACACGCATTTTGGTCGCGCGCGATGCGGATTCAATACGGATTCAACCTGCCAGCTTTACAATTGTACCTGTGTGTCCTCGTTCTGAGGCTTTCTGTCATCAAACTACATGCGCAGGAGCTCCAACAGCTGCTGCGGTTCGAGTTGTTCCGTGCACTTTAGAGTTCAGTCTTCGGCTTCGCGCCACCAGCTTCATGCTGCACCACCCAGCTAGCCCATCGCTCACCCTCGACGGTGTGCGAGCGGCGTCCGAGTCTGCGTTTGATCTCGAGCTCCTCATCAACCCTCAAGAGAGCTTCCCTGTAGACATCGCTGCTCTGCGGCCCGAAGCACGCGGCGACGCGTTGCTCGTCGCGACAGAAGCGCTTGCGCATGTGCAACGCATGGGGATCTTCATTGGCTGGGCCGGGCGGTGTGCAGTCGATCATGTCGCACGAGTCCTGGCCGCCCAGCCCGAGCGTGAACGGCTCGAGGTTGCACGTGGCGTGCCACCACGCTGTCGGCACCACCATCACCTCGCCTGCATGCTGTAAGCAGTGTGTCACTCCAACGCGGTTGCCCCAACTCAGCATTTCAATCCGATCTCCATCTCGGCAGGTCGGGTTGTCGGGTTTGGGCGCATCGCCCGATGAGTCGGCCACGTACCATAGCTTGCGCCCCGCCACTAGCCCGATCCACGCGAGCCCGTGGGTCGCCATACGCACGCCCTCCTGGGCGCCCCCCATGCTGAGCACCAGAGTCCCACAAGCGCGCCCGAGCACGTCACGAGGGCAGAGCCAGTCGGCACTCGCCTTGCGCAGCGCGCCGATGAAGTCCTCCTCCGCCTCGGCGTTGCCGTACTCGAAATCGTACAGCACCACGTGCATCTGCCGGCTCGAGTCGAGAGATTCCAGGGCCTCACGAATGGGCACGAGCGTCGACTTCGGGTCCTCGCCAGTGCCCATCTGGACGAGCTTCTTGTATGCTGGTACGACACGCTTGATTAACACGCCATGATCGCCGAAGGCTTCTCGGAACCCTTCGATCGTCGACCAGTTCCGCATCGCAGGCCAGTTATCGATGAGCCCCGTGATGAGCGTGGGCCGGGATAGCACGCGTGCCCGTTCAACATACGAGAGTGCACGGAGCTCACTTGCCGACACGCGCTGGCACGTGGGCGGTTCGCCCTGCACATCAGGCGCTGTAATGTGCTCATCCAGCGCTGGAAGTGGGGACGGCGACGGCGGATCCGGCCGCAGGGGTGGCCTGGGACCAAGGGTTGATCGGCGGCATTCGTAGTGCTCATCGCAATCACCGCATTCGTACTCTGTATCGCCGTTGAGCATGGCGCATGGGTTAGTGCACCACGCTTCGCAGAGTGCATGGGCGGACGACGGCAGGTACAGGCTGAAGAGAAACAGGCTTTGCCAGCGCGGCTGAACGAGCGTCCGCCGCGGTGCGTGCATGGCGGCGCGCGCGCGCTCACAACTTGTGTGCAAAAAGGGTTTCGGCCGGACAAGATGGGACAACAGGATGGACCATTTCGACGTAAAAAGACACCGGGGGGAGCCGAACGGTTCAGAACTTTGGCGGACTCTGAACAAATTGGCTGTGCACTCTCGCAGAAACCCGCGTGAATGAACGCGAAGTTCCCTATTTGTGTCTTCTGCAGACGTGACCTCCTCCACGGTCATAGCGCTCCCCCCAGACCGCCACGATCCCAGCCTTACGAGTCTATCCCCGATTGGGAGCCTGATCCAGACAA
>PJAB01001441.1:0-14453 GCA_002887195.1 Chrysochromulina parva
TGGACTCAGCTTCAACGGGCGGCATGCATCTCGCGACCGACACGGCGCTGTGGACTCAGCTTCAACGGGCGGCATGCATCTCGCGACCGACACGGCGCTGTGGACTCAGCTTCAACGGGCTGCATGCAACCTCACGGCGCCGCGCTCGCTTCGGGCGCCACCGGCGCCACCGGCGGCGCCACCGGCGTCGCGACCGCCGAGGGAGCACTCCATGGAGTCCAGAGGCAGCCACCCGGAAGATTAGGATCCGCGCACTTGAGGAATCCGTAGTCCTCCGACGGGATGTCCCGGCCGCACTGGCACGCGCCGAGACGCGCGCGCACCCGAACCTGGTAGCGCATCTGATCGGACAGGTTCTTCTTGGAGATGATCGACGAGGGCTTGACGCATTTCTTCGGGTTGCGCCACTCGTCGTCCGGTCCGGGCGTCGTCTCGCCGTCGAAGCCACGCCATTGGACGTGGTACACGCCTGCGTCCTGGATACACGAGCGCTTGGGTAGAGTGACACCATTGGACTGCAGGCCGCACTCCTCGCCGTGCATCGTAAAGTGCAGATGGCCGGCCGTCTCCATACGCTTCACGAGCGGCGCCGCGGGCGGCAGCAGGCAGAGCGCCTTGCATTTGATGCAAGTCATGCTGAGGTGACTCCATTGGATATTCGAATGGTCGTGCTGACAGAACTCGCAGATCGCGTGGTCGCGGGGCATCAAGTTCAGGTCCTTAAACAGATCGTTCTCGGCGTCCTCCTGGTCGACCGTGTTCAGCTGCTCCTCCTCTCCCTCGAGCCGCTGAGTACGCAGGCGATCAGAGAGGCGATCAGAGAGGCGATCAGAGAGGCGATCAGAGAGGCCATCAGGGGCCATCAGAGTGCGCTCAGTGGTCATCAGGGGCCATCGGCGGCCATCAGAGGTCATCAGCGGCACCTTATCGTGATCGTCCACCGCCAGCAGGAAGGTTCCACAGCTCTGTGCCACGTCACTCAGCCATGCCTCGCGCGGCAATTGGCTGATTGCATGCGCGTGCTGCGAAGGCGGCGCGGGCGGTGTGAACGGAATAGGGCGCCAAAGGTCCTTGAGCTCTTCCTTGGTGAAGGTCGAATCGTGCGTCTGTTCATCGAGCACCCGACCCGCGAGCTGCAGCTTGACCACCTGCTGCCGATAGAGGCACTGCTCGAAGCCCTCGGCGATCAACCGGTAGACGAACACGGGCTTCGTCTGGCCGTACCGGTAGGCGCGGAAGACAGCCTGCGTGTCATTCGAAGGGTTCCAAGAGGCATCGAAGACGATCACGCGTGAGGCGGCAGCGAGGTTCAGTCCTTGGCCCCCTGCCCGAGTCGAGATGAGGAAGAGGCGAAGCTTGAGCGCTGGCTGGTTGAAGTGCTGCGAGACGAGGAGCCATCGGGGCTCGTCAGAGGCACTTCGAGGCGCTTAGAGGCACTTAGAGGCGCTTAAAGGCGCACTTAGAGGCACTCAGAGGCACTTAGAGGCACTCAGAGGCACTCAGAGGCACTCAGAGGCACTCAGAGGCACTTAGAGGCACTCAGAGGCACTCAGAGGCACTTAGAGGCACTCAGAGGCACTCAGAGGCACTCAGAGGCACTTAGAGGCACTCAGAGGCACTCAGAGGCACTCAGAGGCACTCAGAGGCACTCAGAGGCACTTAGAGGCAATCTCGTCTCTCACCTGGATCATCACATCACGCTCATCGGCATCGCATGTGCCGTCAAAGCGCATGTAGTCGAGCCCGCGCTGCCATCCCGCGTTCGCCCGATCGGCGCCGCCACCGCCCTCAGCAGCCGCAGCCGCGCCGTTGTCAGCCAAGGTGGAGCTGCCGTGTGCCTCCTTGAGAAGGCGCCGTGGAGATGGGGCGAGCTTGAGGACCTCTTCAAGTACCGACAGCACCTCAAGCGACTGCGAGAGAGTGAGTGAGAGAGAGTGAGAGTGAGTGAGAGAGAGAGAGGAAGGAAGAGCACCTTCTCATCAGAGGGCCATCAGAGGGCCATCAGATGGTAATCAGGGGGCAATCTCACCTGCGAGAAGAGGAGCACCTTCTCATCAGCGAGGACCGCCTGCCTCAGGATCTCGAGCGTGATGGCCACCTGGCGGGGGAGATCGCGGGGGAGATCGAGCAAGAAGCACTCAATGGTCATCAGAGTGGCACTTAGAGGGGCCATCGGAGGCACTTTGGAGGGGCAATCAAAGGCAATCAAAGGCAATCAAATGCAATCAAAGGCAATCAAAGGCACTAACCTTTCCCGAGAGGTCGGGCGCGAAGATGCGTTCGCGTGGCTGACCCGCGGCCGGCCACAACCCCTCCCACCACTGCGAGGGAAGGACAGACGGCCCGTCATCTACCGGTAGCACGTCGAGCTCGGCCGCGTCAATGGCGGCGGCGGCCGCGGCGGCGGCGGCCGCGCGCTTGCCCGCGGGCTTGGAGGCGACGTCACGAGCATGCAGGAGGAGCATGGCGGGGTGCTCGAAGACGCGCTTGAGCGTGTGCTGGAAGGTAAAGATCTTCTTATCGGACTGCTGCTCGAGCGCGTGATTGTACCTGCAATCATCCAAGAGGGCAATCAGTGAGGGCAATCAGTGAGGGCAATCAGTGAGGGCGATCAAAGTGTCCATCGTGGAGTACTACTCAGAGGTCCATCCGATCCCAGCGACGCTCATGCTTACAGGCGGCGCTGCGGCTCTGAGAGCTTCACTGTGAGGACGACGTCATATCTCGGGGGCAGGGTGCGGAAGAGGATGTCGACCGACGCGCGCTGCACGAGGCTATCCAGCTTCTTCGCCAGTGTGAAGACCCGTCGATTCATCTGGCGCTTCATCATCTTCTGCTGATCGTCCTCGGTGCCTCCTTGTCGGTACTGTCCGTTGGTGATGTGGTCCATGTACAGCTTCTTGAAGGCGCTGATCTCGCCCAGCTTGCCTGCATGCAAAGGCAATCCATCTCACTTAGTAGCCCATGAAGATGCAATTGATGGCACTCGCCGCCCGGGCGCGCCCATCAGCATACCCGGAGAGACGAAATCGACCATGTGGTAGTACTCAACCAGATTGTTCTGGAGCGGCGTGCCCGTGAGGAGCACGCGCTTGCGCGTGGCCACGCGCGCAAGCGCTTTGGATAGCGTCGCGCCGTCGTTCTTGATGCGATGGGCCTCGTCCATGACGAAGAGGTCGGGGCCAGGCGCGAGCAGCAGCCTCTCGAACTCGATGTGAGGGTCGTCGTACCTGCATGCAAAAGGGCCACCAGAGGCCATCCGGGATCATTAGTGGCCACCAGAGGTCATCAGTGGCCATCCCCTGCTCGAGGAATGCATGCAAAAGGGCCATCAGAAGCCACCAGGCGGGGGCCACCAGACGGGCCCTCCGAGGCCCTCAGTCCGATACGGCGCGTGTGCTCGATACGGCGCTCGAGCCTGCATCCAACGTCATCAGGGGCCATCAGGAATCGTGCTCAAGACGGCGCTCTCCACTCGACGGTGCGGCGGCGGGGATGTCGTACCCAAGCTCAGCGGCGTACGCGCCCGAGGCGGAGGCGGCCGCCTGCTTCGCCTGCTTCTTCGGATCGACCAGCTTCCAGAAAAAGTCGTGCGTCATGATGAGCGGCCCTCCGTGGGCACGCCACAGGCGTAACGTCTCGAGCTGCGCTGTTGAACTGCGCGCCGAGAGCACGAAGGGAATGGCAGTTCGAGGGCAATAAGAGGGCAATTAGAGGGCAGTTAGAGGGCAGTTCGAGGGCAGTCAAAGGGAAATCACACGCCATCAGGACGGCATCAGACGGAATGGTAAACGCCATCAGAAGGCACTCGCCTGCTCGCCGAGAGCACCCACGCAATCAGAAGCAATCAGAAGAGGCAATCAAGAGGCAATTAACGGCACTCACCTGCTCGCCGAGAGCACGAAGCAGTGGATGGGCTCGTGGCTTTGCACCCATCGCGTCCACTCCGAGCGCCACTGCGTCACCACTGCGCGCGGAACGAGGATCAAAGCCGTAGAAGGGCGCGGCGGGCGCTCATCGCCCCGGTCGCGCGCCTCCTCGCGACCATTCTTGTACCTGAGGAGGGAGGCCATCCGGGGGCCGTCAGAAGGCCATCCGAGGGCCATCAGAAGGGCATAAGATGGGCATCAGATGGCATCAGATGGCTTTCAGATGGCTTTCAGATGGCGATCAGAGGGCCATCCGAGGGCCATCCGAGGCCGATCAGCGTACTGCACATAATCGACCCCGCGCTCATTACGCGCGCGTGCGAGGGCCGTGTGCACGAACGCAATCACGGTGAGCGTCTTGCCCAGCCCCATCGAGTGTGCCAACACGGCGCCGTGGTCGTTACGCCGAGGCTGCTGTGCCGTCTCGGGTCGCTTCGCTTGCATCACGGCTTGCCAGAGGAACTTGACGCCGTCCCACTGGTGAGGCTTGAGTTGGCTCGCTATGAAGGGCGCGACGCTCACCTGCCAGGCGCAAGCAGGCGCAAGCAGGCACGCAATCGGGCGTCATCAGGGACGCAATCGGGCGCCATCAGGCGCGCATCGGGCGCCATCAGGCTGGCTCACCACGGGCAGCTCGCGTCGCGTCGAGCCAACGCGTGCCGTGGCGGAGGACCAGAGCACTAGATCGCTCTGCACGAGTGGCTCCACTGCCCCACTGCGGGCGGGACGGAGTGGTGAGGTCCACACGCCCGCGGGAAGGGGGGGCGTGCGCGGCGCGGCGGCAGCAGCGGCGGCGGCGGCGGCGGCGGCGGTGGCGGCGGTGGCGGCGTCGGCTGCGGTGGCTGCCTGCTTGGCCAGCACGCGCGCCAAAGCGTTCTTCTCCCTCAGCGCCCGAGCCTCGCGTGCCTTGGCACGTGCCGCTTGTTCGGCGCTGCACCGCTCCCGCAGAGTGTGGAGCGGCGCTGGATCGCACTTGAAGCAAAGCCACGGATCCGAGGCGCGCACCGCCTCCACCGCCTTCGTGCCCAGGTTGAGACGGACACATCCCTCGCACACTGCCTGCCCGCACTCGGCGCCGTCACACATGAAGAGCTCGCTCGAGCCGAGTGCATGGCAGTTGCCGTGGCACCAGCAGCAGACCTCCGAGTCCGAGGAGCTCTCCGACGGCGTGCCTCCCTCCGCCACTGGAGCCGCTGTGGGAAATGGAGCCGCTGTGGAAAATGGAGCCGCTGTGGGGAATGGAGCCGCTGTGGGAGCCGCGGATGGCGGCGGCGACGGCAGCGGCGTGCCGTCGGAGGCGAGCTTGCCGCCCGCGTCCTCATAGCAGTACAGGCACACGGCCACACCGAGCAGCGGGTGTGAACAGACAAGCACGCACTCGTACAGCGGCTGATGGCAGCTAGTACACTCCGGGTGATGCGTGGCGCTCGCGACGGCGCGCGACTGGAGCGCCGCACCGTCGCGTCCCGCGCCCACGACGGCGCTGGTGGCGCGCCGATCGGCACGCCGGTTGAAGATCAGGTGAGAGAGGTCGCTTTCGGCCTCGAAGGCGCGCCGTACTGCGCGCTTCGAGGGGCGCACGCCACCTCCGATCGCCGCATGCATTCCGAGGCCCTCTTCCTCGTCGCTCTCGTCTCCGTCCTCTTCGTGCTCGACGCCGCCCGCGTCGTCGTCGTCGTCGTCGTCGTCGAGGCCGCCCACCTCGTCCACCTCCAGCGCACCCTCCACTGCAAGCTCCACCTGCAACGTCGCCACGTCATCCGGCCGTTTCGCCTTATACATGCGCTTGAGCGCCGCCGCGTCCTGCGTGCGTCGAAGCCCCTCAGTCCAGCCCGTGAAACCGCTCGCGCCTCGCTCGAGCACCTGCCACCCCCAGTCCAATGCGCGAGGGTGCAAAGGGCTCAGACGCCATCGGAAGCCATCAGGCGCCATCAGGCGCCATCAGGCGCCATCAGACGCCATCAGAGGTCATCAGGCGCAATCAGACGCCATCGGAAGCACTCAGACGCAATCCGTCGCAATCCGTCGCAATCCGTCGCAATCAGCAGCACTCCGTCGCCATCAGCAGCACTCACCTTGCCATGCTTCTTGGCCACCGGAGCGCGTGCGTCCAGCTCCGCCTCCGCCGCGCACACGTAGCACAGGCCGCGCTCCGCTTCCACAAGGTCAGTCGCCATCAGGGCGTGCCGTGCGCGGCATTTGCGGCACAGCTCACCCGTCGTTGCCGTCACGTGACCCTGGCCGTCCTCCAGTTCCATGCCCTCCTCCTCGTCGCCCTCCTCGTCGCCCTCCTCGCCGCCTTCCTCGCCGCCCGCGGCGCCGCCCGCGGCGCGTGCCCGGCGGCGGCCGCGTGCTCGGTTCGCCTCGTACCTGTGGGGAAGAGGGGCGCCGTGATGAGCACATGCATGCGCCGCGCGTCGTCCCGGGCGCGTCGTCCGCGAGCGTACTTCCTCTCGAGCTCGATTACGGAGAAGCCCGCTGCCTCGAGCTCGTCGGCCGCTTCCGCCCACGCACGGATCGCCTCCTCGTGCACCTCGAGCAACGCCTCCTCATAGTCCCGGAGCGCATCCTCCATGAGCGCAGAGAAGTCATCGACGCCAGCGCGCGCCTCGCGAAGCTCATTCAGAAGCTCGCGCTCGGCCGCGAGCCGCTCAGGCAACACCGCCTGGTGAAAATCGCCCAGGCGGCGCCTGTCCGACCCGCGCTCGAGCATGAGCACCGCATCATCGTGCGCCTCCTTCTTGGCAAAGTAATCGTCGATCAGCGCCTGCTGCTCCTCCTCACTCAGCTGGCGCAGCTCCTCCAGGTGTGCTGGGTCGACCTCGCTGTCGTCATCGTTGCCGACCGAGTAGGCGCGGCGCTCCTCGGGCATGGGCGGCGCAGCCGGAGGAGGCGCTGCGCTCGAGGAGGCAACCGACACGGGCTCGATGCGGCGCGGAACCTTGTTTGGAGGCGCCACACTGCCTGCGGCAGATTGGCCCGCATTCTCCGCCTCGGCGGCTGGTCGCTTCATCGTGCTCTCCTTCTTCGTTTCTTCGCCGGTGGGCGTACCGAGCATGCCGGGCATTCCAAGCGAGCCACCCGAGATGCCTCCGAATCCGAGCCACCCAACATTGGCACCCGAGATCTCAGACATGCGTGACAACCAGGATGATCGCGCTCTGACTTCGGCGGGACGCGCGGTTTCACGGCGCTGCATCACGGCGTCGCGTCGAGAAAAAATCTTGTGAATTGAATCGACGGGTCGCCGTGACGAAATTCGCGGTTGGCCCAGGAGGTGCGGAAAGTTCAGTTGCCTCGAGACAGCGCACAATTTGAGTACATGAACAGAAAGGACGGCGCCGCGAAATACTTAGCACCGCAGATAGCCGCAGGAGGTCATTGACCCGTGGAGTGCGGGTCCTCGAAAATGAATACATGTAACTTTAGCCCAGCACCGCAGCCTAAAACAGACCAGGACGAAGGAGGAACGCGCATTCCACTTTCCAAACCCCACCTCGCTGGGACGCTCACGCTGGGAGACGAAAGAATCACGTCGAGAATTAGTCGAGAAGAAGTCCGGGGTGGTCCGGGCCTTGGTCCTTCTTGGTCCGGGCCAATGGTCGGGTCCGGGCGAACCCCATGGCCAACGAAGGGAAGAACGGGATGCTCGCTGTGAAATCGCCTGTGAGCTAGTATGGTGGCTCTGGCTGAGTAGTACACTAGACAGTAGTGAGTTTGCGCTGCGCGTGCGGGACTCAGACTCTCTTTATTCGCACCGAGTAGAGCGGGAGATCGCACAGAGCAGCGCACACTTAGCCATGCAAGCACATGCAAGAACGTGAGCATGCCCGCGCCCGCGCAGCAACGCGTGCCCGCGCCTCGTACGAGCACTCGACTTATAGGCCCTCCGCGGCGTCGTTCGCGTAAAAGGTCTTGCTGTGGGCCAGATAGGTGTCGACGAGTGGGTACTGCATGGTCCGCACCGCCAGGGCTTCAACCTTAGGAAACTTGTTCGCAATATCGTAGCCGGCATTCTTTAGAGCCTTGCCATACGGAAACCCTGACTTGACGAACACAAGAAGGGCGAGGTCGGCGCCAGTGGGGAAAGCCTTGCCGTTGATGAAGCCGGTCGCTGGCACGTAGCCGTCCTTCTCGAGCACTGCCAGGTACCGATCGTAGAGTGGAGCGACGATCGCCGCGGCCGCCGACTTGTTCGTCGTCTTCGTGGCCGGCTCCACTTGAATGAGGTCCTCCTTAATCTGCGCGATCATGTCGTCAACCGCCCGTTCCTGGAAGCTGAGCGCCGCAAACTTTGGAGACAGGTTTGCGATGTAGCGCTCGACGGCGAGTGACTCCTGCAGGCAACCAAAGGCGAACGTGCAGTTGGGAAACAGACCCGCTTCCGGATGCAAGAGTGCTGGCAAGTAGCCGATCGGAGTCTTTGTCTTGTAGCCATCGGTGTATGTAGAGTCGACGATGTCGACGCCACCGACCGCCGCGTACAGGCGCGCAACCTCGCCACGTCCGGCGATGCCAAAGTACGTCAGTGAAGGCTTCGCGAACGCCAAGGTCTGGAGGGCCGCGATGATGAGGACGCGCAACATTAGTTGTCGGCGAATCCGTCCGAATTCCCCCGGAATTCCTAGAAAGTTAGCCAGGGCGAAATATTCATTTTCAAGCTCACCCTCTTCTGGCGCTTTTCCCCACAGTCTGTGCCCAGACATCCCGGAGGTTTGTGCCAGATGAACTCTCAATGGTTCCGGGTACCGGGTACGTGCGCACCTCGATCGGCGCCCGTCAAAGCGCGCAACAAACGCCTCAACATGACTGCCCCGAATGCGCTCATCGCGACGACGGTCGGGTACTCGCCCGGTGGCCAGTCAACCATCGGCCAGCCGCGCCATTACTCTGAATCGCGCATGTTTGGCGCGCCTAAGTTGTTCGCGAGCGCCAACGTCAGCGTGCACCTGCGACGGAAGCGACCGCTGGTGCTCAAGTTGGATGGCGGTCCGCCGGCGCTCCTTGACTTCGACCTCGGCTCCATCAGCGGTCCACCGAGTCTCGGGCCTCCCGCGCGCGAGAGAGAGATGGGCATTTTCAATCCATCGCTTGCGCCGGCGCCGCCAGGCCTCTGCCCACGTTGCGCATACGTCGCCGCTTTGCGTGTGGATCCGCTGCACCAGTGCCATGATGCGAGCCCGTTGCTCAAAATCGACCCGGACATGCCCAAGGTCGCTGCCGCCAATGCATGGTTCAAGGGCACCGCAATTGCCATCCTCGATGAGCGGCTGAACTTGCTGAGGTGGACGTGGCTCCTCAACGCGCCGCAGTTTCAAGTCCACCCACAGCCGTCGCCGAGCCGATGGTTCGTACCCGTGGGCGCCTCGGACCGCTTCCCACCGCCGTGGGCCAAGGCCGTGTACGACGTTCGCGTTATCAGCATGGATGGGCATCTCTTCGTCTCGTACGTGTGCCGTCGATGTGACTTCAGCATCGCGGAGCTCCAGCTGACGGCCAAGGCCACCTCGGACGGCGGGCTCCACGAACTACGTGCGTGGCAGAGTCACCGCTACGGTGCAAGCTTGGCTGACGCGCCGTGGGCGCAAGGGCGCAACCAGGCACTCTTTGTGGGTACGCGGGCCCCAGGTCTACGCGCCGAGCTGCTCGTGCAGCCCTGGCTCAGCAAGATTGCCAGCTTCGGAGCACCAGACTTCGAGCCCATGAAAGTCGTATGCGGCAAGCCCAAGGATCGGCTCCCCGGGCGCCAGGCTGCTGGCTTCAAGGTTTGTGGCGCCACCCCCGCCGGCACGAGTTTGGATCTGCAGCACGTGGCCAACGTCCGCACGGGTGGCGTCAACGCGTTGCAGCAGAACTTTGGCACGCTGGCACTCGTCGGCAACAACTCGCAAGCTGAACTCAGCCGTGCAGCCGTTGGCGGCTTCCGACTGTCGACCACGTCCAATCTGGTGCGTGTCTCTCGCAACGACTGCGAGGTGCACCTGGGCGTCGGCCATGTGCATCGCCGTGAAGGAGAGCTCAATCTGCAAGCCATGCCTCGCGCGCGCCGTCCACGTCGCCGCGCGCGAGGCATGGCTTCCTCACTGCTCAACGGGACGATTTTCGCCTCGCTCATTTCTCCATCTCCGTCACCGACCTTCCCGTTCCAATGGGGGTTTCAGTACACGCACTTCTTCTATGCGCTCGAAGCGCGAGCCCCGTTCCGAGTCGTAGCGACTTCGGGCGAGTTTTGCCTCGAGGCCGCCCAGCAACCAGGTGACTGCGAGAGCATCCAATTCGTCTCCGGCATCTCCTTGGCGCAAGAAGCGCCTGTGGCCGCTGCTGTAGTCGACGGACCGATACGCGCGGATGGCTCTGGGACGTTGCTGCTGTCGTACGGCGTAAACGATTGCGAGGCAAAGGTGGGCCGAATCGTGCTCGCGCGCGTATTGGACATGCTGGAGCCTTTGTCGGACACTGAGAGCTGCCTCACGAGGCCTCGATCATGAGCCGCCCCCCAGCCACTGTTCGCTGTGATTCGATTCGCGAAGCGCGCTTACGCAGCTTTCATACATGTATCGCTCCTCCCCTGGAGCCCACGGGTACCGGCTGTAAAATGAACCGAACGAATCTGCTTATTCGCACGGCGGTACTACACGCTCAAAGCATATTCGCCTATAGACATACGATACGCACGCGGCGCGAAGAGGCCAAGAGCGGATGTGGGCGGTCTGCCGGTCACCAGTATAAAGTATTGCCGCATCGTAAACTGTGAAACGGACGGACGACACATAAAAAACTCGACTCTCGACTTCGCTGTCCCCCTATGCCACCTTCTCGATGCCACCATCAACGCCACCCCACTCCGCTCGCATGCCCTTGACCGCCTTGGCAATCACGAGGGGGTTGGCGCCCGGTAGGCTGCGGCGCAGCCAGTAGACCATCTTCTGCGAGTTCGACTGTCGCAGCCGCCACGCCTCCTCGAGGTCATCATACGAATGGATCGCTTTGCTCTCCAACAGCCTGGCCAGATGCGGCCCAATCCCGTTGATCTGCGTCACGCTGCCACCGGCCACAGAGGACACCGAGGCCTCCGACTCAGATGTCTTCTTGGCGGCGCGAGCACTGGCGCTCGTGCTCGGTTTTGCTCTGGTTCTCGCGCTCGTGCTTGCGGTGCCCGGGGTGCCCATTTCCGTGGTGCCCTGGTTCGGTGTGGTGATGGTGGTGGTGGTGGTGGTGGTGACGCCGTCGCGAGCTCCGGCATCGACACTACCGCGCGGTGCAGCGGTGGAGGCAGTCGCCGCTCGGCGCGGCGGTGGCGGTGGTGAGGCTCGGGGCAGACCATATCCAATCGATTGCAGATGATTCTGAAAGTCGCGCGTCGTCGAGTCGGCGCCAACATCCTCGACCAGCCAACGCCAGACGAGGGCGAGCGCTTGCGCATCCGCCATGGCATCGTGCGCGCCCACGAGAGACGCGCCGCGGCTCGCCGCTCGGTAGAGCGAGCCGAGAGTGTACGAGCCGCTATGGCCGTCGGATGTTCGCCGTGGCATGGACTCGCGAGCGAGCGTAAGCGTGTCGACGAATCGGGCGCGAGGAGGACGGAGCAAGGCGGAGGTGCCCCCGCTCACGTGGTTCACGCAGCGCGTGAGGATGGGGAAGTCGAAGCGCTTCCCATTGTGAGCGGCCCAAACCAGCGGACGCGTCGAGCTCCGTAACGTCTCATCGAGCCAATCTTCGCACTCCTTCCACACTGTCGCAAAGGGTGCCGCGCCGTCCGCAATGAGCGATTCTCGCGTGAATCCATGAACAGCCGAGGCTCCAGGGTCGATCGGGCCCTCCGGCAACACCTTGCGCACGAAACAAGCGCCCCGTTTGGAGTTGGCGATAACAATCGCTATCTGCACCACTTCACTCGTCCGCAAATCAAGGCCCGTGGTTTCCAGATCAAAGGCAAGCGCCGCGCAGTACTCCTGCTGACTGCTACTGGCCGACAGGCGCACATCGCGGCGAATGACATGAGCGTAGCGGGCACGTAGCATTACTGGCCTCATCGTCAGCGTGCGCATCGCGCATCACGTTGCGCGGTCAGGCATGTTACCGGTAATACACACAACACGTACTGTACTGTAAACAGCACAGCCGTAGGCACGACCTTTTCAACTGTGAGTTGGTGCCTTCTCGGAACCGTGCGGGAGCACGCACCGGCTCACAGCCGTTTCACACAGAGCTGTGCGGGGGCGCACGACGACTTCCTGCTTGGTATTTTTCTCGCGACGCTCAGGCGCAAGCCAGCCACTAGCTTTGCCCCAGACGAGAGCGCCACCCTCATGTTGGCTATGCTGCTGCTGTGGTCAAGGGGCGCTCTCTCATGCTCCGAGCCTTGCACGCACGATTTAGAGGCGTGGCGGGCACACAAGTTGGAGCAACTCAAATACGCACAGACCGAAGCTAGCGGCGCACCAAGAGAACACATGGACAGAACTCGACGTACGGGCTTGTTGGGCACAGTGTGCCCACGACTACGTCACGAAGGCGTGCACTGTTCACAACTTTTGCGTAGCGTCCGTGGCGCAAATGCATGGCTCTTGGAGCATTTGCTCAATTTTACAGGGCGCAGTGCTGAGATTGGCGTGTGGAAGGGCGACTTCAGCCACTTTCTTCTTCGACACTGGCCACGAGGAAGCACGCACTTTCTAGTCGATCCTTGGGAAATAGACAGAGCTTGTGGCAACCAAACTGCTGATAGCCGCCGCGACAAGCACTGCACTATGACCCAGCAAGAAATGAATCAGAGTTATGAAGGTGTGGTGCTCAAAATGAACCAGCAATTTCCTGGCCGTGCATCTATTCTTCGACAGTCTTCGCTTGCAGGTGCAGCCATGATCGAACCCAGGTCACTCGACCACATCTACATTGATGCACGGCACGACTACGAGGGCGTGCGTCAGGATTTGGCCAGCTGGTGGGAGAAGCTGTGCCCTGGCGGACTCTTTGGTGGGCACGACTTCACAAATGGCTGGCCAGGCGTGCTGCGAGCTGTGACAGAGTTTCTTCTCGCACACAAAAAGGAGACGGCTGCCTTCTCCATCACTGCGGAAGGGAGGACAAGTCCGAGCTGGCTACTTTTCCGCACTCCTTCTCTATGTGCGTAACTATATCTTTATAAGAACGTAGAGGCATGAGGACGCGCCGCTACTACGTACCATGGTAGCCGCGGGGCAGGCATGGGCCCAGTGGGCGGGGAGGGTGGGGGCTGGCCACTCCCACTGCGTCGGTGACGCTCCGCTTGCTGGCCGCGCGTGCTGCCGTGTGCGTCCCGGCTCAAGTTCAAGTTACTTCATAAACAACAGACAACCTAACGGAAGCCTATCGAATGTGCTCTCGAACTTGAACTTGAACTTGAACTTTACTTCCCGCGGGCTCCCCCCGGTGTCTTTTGTTGTTCCTATTCATGTTCCCGATTCTCGTCGGCACCTTGTCGCTGAGCGCGGCCACGCGCCCGTGCTTGCCGCGCCGCGCCGGCTTGACTGCCCTGTGCGCACCTGCTCCGTACGAGGCTACTGTAGGGCCGCTGCCCGGCAAGCTCCGCAACTCGCTGCCGCTGCTCGTTGGACCCGTTGCGAACGGCTTTGGCCGTGGCTCGCGAAAGCTTGGCATCCCGACGGCCAACTTGCCGTGCTCGCTCTTCCAAGACCAGCTCGCAGAGCTACCTTGCGGCGTGTACGCGGGGTGGGCTGGCGTGCGTGGCGGCGTGCACAAGTGCGTATGCAACGTGGGCTTCTCGCCAACCTTCGCCGGTGCCGAGAACCCTGAGAAGATTGTGGAGGCGCACATCATGGAGAGCTTCGATAGTGACTTTTATGGCGAGCCGATGCGTCTGCTGCTCCTCGGCTTTCTGCGACCCGAGCGCAAATTCAAAGGTCTCGATGAGCTGCTCGCCACCATCCGTGCAGACATTGCAGCAGCGAGCGAGGCCCTCGAGTGCTCGCCGCTGGTGGAGCTGCAGGTGCTCGTGTCCGCCCTGCCTCCGAGCCGCGACAACAAGCCCACGTTCACGTTGCTTGACCTTCCTGCAGGGCTCACCGATGGGCTCGACGTCGGTGGATATGAGGTTCCAGACGCATTCGGGCCGGCACCGATTGGCTTTGAGTGGGGCGGCTTGTTTTAGCGGCTGGATCTGTCTCAAGCAGAGCGGCGTGTGCGTGGTGGACGACGTGACGCCGCGCGCCGTACGACGCCAGGGGTCTGAGTTCAACTGACATTGAGACACTTTTTTGCGTTAAGTATCAAGTGTTGAGACAGCAAAACAGGTGTTGGAGACCGTTGAGACAGGCTTCAAGCGCCGAATCGGGGTCAAAATAACGGACGGTCGTCAAGTGCGGATATTTTTTTGAATTTTTTCACGTTGCGCTAAAGTTACCGGTCGGCCGCGGCTTCGGTTGTCGCGCTGACGTGCGGGGTGTGTGTTGTTGGTGGGTTTGGTTGGTTGTGAGATTCGTCTGTGTGCCTTTGTGCGTCCGCGTGTCCCGTGTGTCCCGTGTG
>PJAB01001442.1:0-14449 GCA_002887195.1 Chrysochromulina parva
CATCGCCGTCGCCGCAGGCAGCAGCGGACGCCTCCGGATCATTACCGGAGGCGCCTTCCTCGGGCTCTTCCAGTATGAGTAAACCACCTCACTCATCCGCTGCGAAGAAGCAGTCGACGCTCGCCGCGCGAACACCATCGCCGTCGCCGCAGGCAGCAGCGGACGCCTCCGGATCATTACCGGAGGCGCCTTCCTCGGCTTCAACCAAAGTTCCCAACGCGGCGGTACAGCCCTCGCGCCCGGCGTCAGCTCGGAGCGCCTCACCGCGTCGGAGCGGCTCGCCACGTGCCTCCATATCGGTGGAACGCGGAGAATTAGTGGTCAACAGGAAGTTCAAGAATATTCGCAGCTCGCTGCTTCTAGAGGCAGCGGCGGCTGGCGATAGTACTGCGTGCTTGAAGCTCATCGAGGCTGGCATACCCCTAGAGTGCAAGGATGTACGGCCCCAGCCCGCCCCAGCCCTCGCACAGCAAAGCACACGCACGCTTCGCCCACAAGGGCACTCGTCTGACCCGCTTGTCGGGTGCCTGCCTCGCAGTCACACGGGAGCACCCCGTTACTCCTCGCATGCAAGAACAATCGGCTCGCGACGGCCAAGTTGCTCATAGAATCGCAGTGCAACGTGAACGCGAAGACCAAACTGATGGCAACGCCGCTCATCGCCGCCTCCAGCCACGGCCACGTGGAGATCGTCAAACTGCTACTCGCAGCGAATGCCGACCACACAGCGAGCATAGATGGGATGACGGCGCTGTTGCTCGCGAAACGAGCCGGCAAAGTGGAGGCGGTGGCGCTGCTCGGCGCCGCGGGCGATAAGCGAAAGCCCGCGGGAGACGAGAGGCGAGGTGTCTGGAGCGGCAAACCAGGCGTCATCGATCAATAGGAACCTAGCTGGGCGCCAATGTGGACCCATCGGTTCGCCCCGTTGAACCAACTGTAGAATATAATGTAGTAGCGGCACCCCCGAGGGTTTCACTGGCGCGAGCTTCACGCACACAGTTCAGTTCAGTTACTGCATAAGCAACAGACAACCTAACGGAACTGAACTGAACTGAACTGAACACGCACACACTCCGCTGGACTTGCCTTGACTTGGCTTGTCCTTCCCTGGGAGCTCTTTTTCACGCAACGCGATGATGCTCGCACTCCTGCTCGCAGCCTCATCCTCCTCGCCCGCAGTGATCCAGAAAATCGCTGTCCAGGTCCCTGGATGGCCAGATCTTCCCTACCCGTTCTCAGAAGGTATTCTCTCTTGCGCTGCGTGCCCTGATGTCCCGTGCACCCTCAAGATTTCGGGCAACCAGGGGTACGATCATGCGGCAGGCCACCTTGTGACGGGCGGCATCGTAAACGAGACCGCGTATGCGCTGGCCAACATCAAGAGCATCGCAGAAGCTGCCGGCGCCAAGATGGATGATTTGATTTCGTGCGTTGTGTGGCTTGCGAACATAACGGACTTTGGAGCGATGAATGCCGTGTACACCACCTTCTTCACGAAGCCATACCCGACACGCACGACGACGGCAGTTGCACTCGCTGGCTCAGCTGCCGTGGAGATCACATGCGAGGCCGTGGCTCCATGCCCGCGCCCGCCGTAGAGTGTGCTCGCAATGCTTGCTTGAGATTTGACTAGGCACATTGTACACGTTGTTGGACGGGAGTAACTTGGAGCGAGAAAGAGCTCGAAAGTAAATGAAAGTATGTGTGATATGCGGTCGTGAAGTGGGCTAATAAAGATCCTGGACACGACGACGGTCGTCGGAAGTGCGGCGAACAAAACGGCCGCTGGACGATTCAAGATATACGACGGTACGATCGCACCACGTCCCCACCGCTCCGACTCGCGGTCCTCGGACACGCCTTGAGGATACCTTGAGGACCTAGGTACCGTCCTAGCAAATCAGATCCTCGCGCGAAAGTGAAAGTGCAACGTCCTCCGTGGTCGCACATACTGCCTCGATTCGCGATTGACCTCGCCGCGCTCATTGGCTCACAGATATTCCGCTGTCAGCACCCGCAGCAGCGCGACGGGTGGGACCCAAACGCAAGCTCGATCACATCGCGATTCTGTACAAGCTGCGGCACGTCGCATGCCGCCGACACGTTGAATCCAAGCCCGAGCAGTGCCTGCCCATGCACCACCTGTTGAGCCGCATGGCGTGCCCAGGAGCACGCAGAAGGGCTACCCGTCGGGCCGTTGGCGACGCCACCCGCGCGGCCGTGAGCTTGGAAGTCGCTGGCGGCGCTGTCGTGAGCTTGCAGGTCGCTGGCGGCGCTGTCAGGTCGCTGGCGGCTCCAAGGGCTCTGTGGGGTCCTGTTTGGCTGGTCACGGATGCGGACGCCACTGCTAGGCGAGACGGGTGCACACTCTGCAAGGGACGGCAAGGAGTACCAGTAGCCGAGAAAAGTGGATTGGGCTTGGGGTACTGTGTCGCACGTGCCGTTGCCCACGTGCGTGGGGAAGGGCGCGTACACGGGCATGCGCCCGACATAGTGCGCGGAGGTCTCGATCGAAGCGTCGGAGCAGTTACAGCCCATGTCAGGCCCAGCGCACGGCGAAGTGTCGAGGCGGCCGATGCAGCGATCGATCAAGCTGACCAACGGACGGGTATGAGAGTCGCGAGCATAGGGGCACAGGGGACCGTCAGTATACAGGCCCCGGCTGCAGGCACCCGGCTGCACGCGCCACGTCGACGGTTCGAACACTGGTCGTGCTGAATACTTATTGCACGTACACGTATAATGCTCCGTGTCCTTGCCGTTGCACGAGACGTAGTCGGCGAAGGCGAGCGACGCCGGAGGGCCAACGAGGCGCTGCACGCAGTATTTGGTGATGACTGAGTGGTTGAACTCGATGTTAAAATGGGAGCTGTTAGCGGCGTGAGTGATGAAGTCGGTGTCGCTCAATAAGTCGCCTGCGTCATGATCGTAGAGGTAGTCGACCTCGCACGCCGAGCCGCAGTTCTCCGAGATGCGGAAGACCGTGAAGGACTCCCACCGAGTGCTCGCTGTGCGCATCACCGTCACGTCCGACGAGGGGCCAACCTCCTCCGCTGAGAGCACCAGTGCGGCTTTCACCTCGTAGGACGAGTCGGGCGCAAGGCCAGTGATGAGGAAGGCTGGGCCGGCGATGCGCGTGACTGTCCACGGATAGCCGTGGGGGGCGCCAACAAGCCGGTACGATACCTCGAGACTCCCTGCCGCCGGTTTGGGCGCCACGTCGAATTGAACACTTGTCGACTTGGGCGAGATTGTTGGGGGCAGCACGTGAAGCTGCCGTGGCTGCAGCGCTTGGGTGGCGCACATTATAGGTGCGTTGGCGGTGGCGTTGGTCCACAGCCGGCTGGTTGCATCACGAGCTCGCAACGCCACGAAATACGTTGTGCCTGGCAGAAGGTCGCCAACAATCCCGTCCGCAGCATTCACCGCAGTCACCGCAAGGAACGGTGCAAATGTTGAGCCGGCGATTGCAACTTGAATCTCGTACAAGTCCACATTTGGCACTTCGTTCCAAGTCAGGCGTAGGCTGACTGTTGTCGAGGAGGTGCAGTTTGGAGATAGCGATGCCACGATCGCGAAAAACAAGGGGTACATGTGGGGCGATAAACTTCGCCTCTGGCTGTGAAGGCACTCATGAAGAGTGTTCGCATCATACTCTTTAGTGTGAATGTGCCGCACTTGTATGCCCGCGCAACGCATTTTTCCAAGCCTGCGGAATTAGAGACGCGCACAAGTTAGTTTGCGCCTTTGCGGAGTCTGAACAGGCTTCCTCTTCGTGAGTCTGGTCCCGACGTCCAGACGAATGCCCGGGTCTTCTGCTAAGATTCTTCCGAGTCCCAAACCCAAACTGCCGAGTGCTCCAACGCGGCAACAATCTGGCAAGCCGCAAGCAACATCGTCGTCATTCAAGAAAGAAGCAGGGGGTAAGCTCGAGGTCGACCTCAGCGCTGTTTCTGCGCAGCGGGCCCTCCTTGACATGCAGAAAAAAGTAGCCTTAGCATTTGTGGAGGCAGACGCGGACGGTGACAAGAAGGTGAGCTCTGTCTCACGTCATGCCTGCTGCCGCTGCTGGCACTGCTGGCACTGCTGCCGTTGCTGCAATTGCTGCTGTTGCTCCTGCTGGCGCTGCTGCCACTGCTAGTGCTGCCACTGCTAGCGCCGCCACTGCTAGTGCTGCCACTGCTAGTGCTGCCACTGCTGCTCGCCGCGATCGTCGAGCTCACCTCATATCCGTTCGTCTCGTCATGCTCGCAGCTCACTTTCTCAGAGTTCTTGGACTTACTTCCCGAGACGATTCGGCAGAGCGTTCCTCAGTCAGAGCTACGTCAGACTTTTGACGACGTCGATGTCAACAAATCTGGTGACATAACCATGGATGAGTACTTCCTCTGGACGCTCAGCACCTCCACGGGCGACGACACGTCCGCGCTCGAACAGATCTTCAAGAAGTACGATAAAAGCGGCGAGGGCACGTTGGATGCGGCAGAGTTCGCTCGCGTTGTGGAAGATATGGGCTTCGGGTCAATAGGACACGACATCTTTCTCGAGCTCGATGCGGATGAGGGCGGCTCGATATCCTATCATGAGATCATCAAGATGATCAAGGACCGCAGTGTCGGGGTCGGCCGCGAGTGCAAGCGCCTCCTCACAGCTATAGCCTTCGATGGCTCAGCAGGCACTGGGGTGCACCTCGACACGACTGAGTGGGTCCTGGACGCCAAATCCTCCGAACAGCTGCGCAGCCAGCTCCAGGCTTATCTGCTGGATCAGTCCGCGAAGGTCTCGGACCTGTACGATCTCATGACCGACCACGAAGCCAGGACACTCACTCGTCCAACCTTCCTGATGGCCTTATATGAGATGGGCTTCGAGGGCGACCCAAATATGGTCAAGGATGTCTTTGAGCAGTTTGACCTCGACAACAGTGGCACATTGGGCCTGGATGAGCTGTACTCGTGGATGAACGGCAAGCAGCAACGCGTCCTGTTGGCAAAGCAACTGACCTTCAGCATGCGACGATCCGATGCCAGGCCTCTGAACGAAATCCCGTGGAAAACGGAAGGGATCCGGCTTGAGCTCCAGCGCTTGCTCATTCATCACAACTTGTGCCCGCTCGACCTGCTGCGAGCGTGGGCTGAAAAGGACTTCTCGCTCCGGAAAACAGAGGTGCGCGCCGACGTTGCCTCAGCTTCGTACGAGCCCTTGCTAACTGGTGTGTGCGTTTGGTCGTTGGCAGTTCCTCAGAATGATGAAGACGATCGTCAACGACGAGTCCGTGTGGGAGAAGGAGCTAGGCAAGATCGCAAAAGAGACTTACCACAGCGTCGCCGGCCTTGATGCTGATCTTGACTGCGTAGAGTTCGAACGCTGGCTGAACAAAGGTTGGCTCCAGGAGAAAGCATCCTACTTATCCAAGTCTGATCAGAGCAAGGCTACCGCACCTGTTACTCACAAAGCCGCAGTGTCTGTCGCCGCCACCATGTCTACATTTTTGGTGGTCGAGCCACCGTTGACAGGTAAGCCGTCCAACATGCGTGAACTCGCCCTCGAGAAGGCGCGGCGACGCACAAGTGGTGTAACAGGCAAGGTATCGATCGAGGAGGAACAGTATGCAGCCGCGTGCGCTCTGCAGCGCAGAGCGCGATCGCACCTCTTTCGAAAGCATGCAGCACGTACTTTGTCGCAAGATATGACGGAGGGGAAAGCGGCCATCATGATCCAGAGCTCATTTCGGTCTAGGAAGGCCAGGCAGCTCGTTCAGCAGCGCAGACAGAGGGTTGTCGAGCACAAGGCGGCTGTCAAAGTGCAGACTGGCTGGCGGGTGAAGATGGCCAGAAGAGAGAAGCAGCGCCGAGTGCAAGCCAAACGGCGAAAGCAAAAAAAGGATAAGGAGAAAGCAGCCAAGACAGAGATGCTATTGGAGAAGATCGCCCGGGACTCTTCCGGACGGGACTCGCCCGGACAGGACTCACCCCATCCTGCTGCATCTGCATCACAGCCTGACGGCTCCTCAGCTTCTCAGCCCGATTTACGAGAGGGCCGCTTCCAGAGAAGACCTTCAGAAAAGGACGCCGTCGGGTCCTTTGCCCTCGTGGAGGATCAGCTCATCGTCCATCTGGCGGAAGATGCTGCCACGGAGCTGGCCACAGTGGTCCTCACGACCGTGCTCGATGACGAGATCGTGGCTGTGGTGCCGACGTCGGGGGAGTACATGTATTTTCCGATGCGCTTCGATCGTTTGTGCCACAGAAGTTTGCCGCTCAAGCTTGGGCAGGATCCAATGACCTTTCTGGGTCCCCTCCTCGAATCTGTGCGACGGGGCGTGGAGATACTGGAGCGGCTCGAGGAGCTGCACGACGAGATTCGCCTGAAGAGCAAGTTGGTAGTACAGGAGTCTGCATCTGTGCTCGTGCTTTCGCCTAATGTCTCGGCGAGGAGCAGTCGCAGCCCAGCGCTTGGTTCGTCTCACCTGACCAGAAACAGTGACAGCCCAGTACCGATGAGCAGCAGCCCACCCTTGCAACATCGCATATCGGACAACTACTCAGTGCCAAAGGTACTGCGCGCTCAGGCAAAATCTCGGCGTTCAGTCAAGGAAAAGAAACCTAGGATAGGCCCGATGACTGAATATCAGGCGGCGACCTATATCCAGAGGCTCTATCGAGGTCGACAGGCCCGCAGGCTTTTGGTACAGCAGCGATACGCAGTAACTATGCTGCAGGCTCGGATCCGGAGCCGCGCTGCGCGGAGGCAAATGCTATCAAAGGCAGGGATGGTTGCGCAGCGACTCCGGGAACTGAATGAGGAGCTCAGTGCTCGCTTCCTCAGCGAGCTTCGCGAAGGTCTCACCTGCACCTTTGCAGAGAAGCTTCTGCAGACGCTGATCGAGAAGCTTCAAACGCACCTACATGACCAGTCCACGAAGCACTCGTACCTCGAAGCGCTCAGAATGCGTCTTACGCAGGATTGGGAAAGTTGTGGCAAGGAGTGTATGCAGATTGAGCAGTTCGCCGTGGAGCGCCAGGAGGCCCTTTCGAAAGAAGAGGAGAGCCTCGCCACCATGGAGAAGGCTCATCAAGCAGCGGCCACGAGCACAAAGCGCGAGCTGGCGAGATGCGACGTAGCCGTTCACGATGCGCGTAAGCTGGTGGAGGAGCTCGAGAGTGCCCTGGCCAAGCTTGACGGCAAGGTGGACCTCAGTAATGAGCTGGATGCTCAGCGCGCGGAGCTCCGAGTGCAGTTGGGTACGGCAAAAGCGCATGAGCAGGAGACGGATGTGAAGATGATGACGACACGCAAGCACTTGGTTGACATCCCACTCAAGAATCTCGATGAGCAGCAGAAGCGGGTCCAGCAGATGAGCACCGATGCGAAGCGCAAGAAGCAAATAGGCGACAGGCGCAAGAAGGCGCTCAGGGAGAAGCAAATCGCGTACGCTTCACAACGTCGCAACATAGAGTCGAAGCGCTATCGCATAGAAACAGAGGCTTCCCAGGCCATAATGGATGCCATCCAGATCAATCGTGTCGCAGAGGAGCGCTTTATGGAGCGTATGCTGCTCGAACAACTGCGCGGCTCCGGCTTGCACGGGCTGCGAAGATATTCAGCAGGCCAACATGTCGCTCTATTCGACCGCTCCTCTGGTCTGTGGCAAGACGCTTCCGTGAAGGCATACGCCTCCGGAAGGCACATGTGCGTTCTGGATGAGGACGGCTCAGAGCAGCACCTTGTGTTACATCCATTCAATCACGCTCCATGCCTACTCTCCGGCGTTGATTGCAAGCGCGTCGCCGAAAACTACCACGTGCAAGTCCGGGAAAAACATGCAACCATTCCGGACTTGGTTCAAGCAGGGCAATATCGAGAGCCCTTCTGCGTGCACATTGACGTGGTGCAATGGGGCGCATGGCCTGCGACGGTGAAGAAGACGACAATACCTGCTTCAGAGAGCCCACCGAAAGTCCCCCCACGTCCAGAGAGCCCACCCAAAATGAGCACGCCCAAACCAAAGAAGATCGCGTTCTCGACCCCTCGCATCCGGCCATGGTCAGCGCCACCGAAGAAGGCGCCCCTTGAGCACGGCTCGGCCGTGCCGATCAGCCCCAAAACTTTCGATCGCTTCGGCAATCCGTGCAATGTCACCTGGGACGGAAAGCCTCAAGCTACGGGGACGATCTCGACCCAGGCTGTGGACGTGCCGAGCTTCACGGTTAAGGATCTCAGTGAGGTTCTGCATCAGAGCTATCAAACGCGCCGCGATGGCGAGGGCTTGCTCGAGGAACCTCTCATTGCGCTAATCTGCGCACCTCCGTCGGCTGGAAAGAGCACTCTGATGAGTCAGCTTGCAACACTTGCCGCGGAGCGGCAGCACATGGTGCCGATCTACGTACATGGACCGTTATTGCATGCGCGGCTCACGAATCCAGACCGGAAGCATATCTTTGCAACCTCCTGGAATTGGATCGATGCATACCTTCGTATAGAACTCGGACAGCGGTCCGAGACATATGCCATGTTGCGACAGGCGATGATGGCACGACGAGGCCTGCTGCTAATTGATGGCATTGACGAGGGAGGCCACGACTCTGCTCGGATTCGAAGGCATCTCATCGACGTCGTCGCACCACAGGGTCACTTGGTTGTCGTGACCTCACGGCCACCGAAGCTCGAAACCTTATGGCCTAAGTCCTGTCTACGAGCCACTGTCACCTCGCTCAGCGATGAGCAGCAACGCGAGATCATCAAATCACGATTCGCTCCGGGAAGTGCGCGGGATGCCCTACTGCAGTGGCGCGACTCGACGGGAGCTTTCATCCAAGACAACTCTCAGGGTGGGCTGCCTATTACGGCCAACCCTCTCGGGCTCTCTCTCTTCATGAATTTGATGGAGCAGCGCCAAGAACATTCCAAGTGCTCGTTGTCGCCTCAACGAGCAGAAGCTTGCTCAATGCCGTCCACGCTCACAGATCTGTACGAAGTCGTCGTGGACTGTGCCATGACTGCATGCACACAAAAGGCCAACATAGCGCCAGCCGTGGTCGATCAGATTCAGCTCATCCTCCAGGCGGCAGCATTTGAAGCGCATGCGGCAAACAAGCGAGAGTTGGACGAGGGTTCTTTCATGCATGCGTCCAAACTGGTGGTGGCGCATGCACCTCTGCAAAGAGCCGCGAGGCTGAAGCGCAAAGCGGGTCTCCCCTTGGAGGTGGAAGAAGCCTTGGGCCATATCAAGGATCTGGTGATCCGAGGCCAGCTGCCTCTGCTCACGCTCTTGCGGTCTGAGCCGTTTGAGTGCCTGTTCTCACACGTTACCTTTCAAGAATATCTCTTCGTGCGAGGTGCCCTCTGGGGATTCACCTTCCCTGCACGCATGGAGAAGCCTTGGACCTGGGGTATTCGATGGGCCAATGTGCTTGAATTCGGACGCGAACTCTTCGCAGACAACGGCGACGACTCTTTCTCGAGGAGAATTTACCAGAGTTGCGCTGAAGAGCCCCAATCTCGAGCTTTCAATCTCGAGACTCGCCTCTTGAGTCGAGCAGAGCGACAGATGTTGGGCGCCTCGCGTGCGGGTCCAGGTGCTACACGCGATCTCCATGCGGCGCTTGACAGCTACCATCAGTCGGCCAAGCCGGATGCGGATCGCTCGGTGCTGCTCCATGCGACCGTGATGATGGCCCGCGAGAGTGTCGACATCAATTTTCGGTGCAACCGACTGAGTCTTGAGGACTTATCAATCTTGTGTAAGGGCTTCCTGCCTGGCACCCTTTTTACGCTCAATCTGAGCGAGAACGACATCGGAGACCTCGGAGTGCAGGTTGTTGTGAACGCACTGCTCGCAGAAGGGGCGAACGCATGCGTGCTTCGGTCGCTGATGCTGCGCAGCTGCGGCATGAATAACGGCGAGGGAATGAAGTCCATGGCCTTATTTGTTGGCCAGGTGTCGAGGCTCACTTTGCTCGACATTCGCACGAACAAGCTTACGGACGAGGGGATGCTTGAGATTGGAAATGCACTCCTAAGGAATCAAACGAGCGTGCTCGCCGACCTTCGATGTGAGGCATTCGATCTCCACGACGTCAAAACGCTAAGCCTTAGCCCTGCTGCTCTGTCGAATGCGGTCCTGGTAATTTTCTCAGGTGTGCTCAAATGCAATAGCGCACTGCGGTCCGTGTCGATCGTCGACTGCAAGTGTAACATAAGCACGGCTCAAGCCTTAGCTCAATCATTACGGTACTCGTGCAACAAGACGCTGGAGGTGCTGGATCTCACAAACGTCAACCTCGATGATAATGGCGTCAGCATCATTTCGAGTGCGTTGACGACACATCCGACAATCAAGGTACTCCGCCTCGACAATTGCAACTTTGGTGAAGGAGGCGCCGGATCGCTGGCGGAAAACATTAGAGGTAAATCGAGCCTCGTCGAGCTTAGCGTCGCCAACAATCACATTCACGAGGTCGGCGTCAAGCACATTGTACTGGCGGCTATTAGCTTGACGAGTCTGCAGGTGCTGAGAGTCGATGGCAACGGCCCTGGTACCATCGGAGCGGGTCGCATCGTAGGGTTCTCGAGGCGCAAGGGCGTCATTCCGGCGTCCAGTCATGCTACGGCGCTCGCGCACCTTATCGGAGGCAGCTTGTCTTTGACGAAGCTTGATATTCGCCAGGTTGGGCTTAGGGACGAGGACATCCAAATGCTGGGCGAAACACTTGTCAGGACGAAGAGAAGCATGCTCGGTCTGCTTCGATGCGATGCCTTCGACTTGGGTGAAGTGTCGATCAAGGAGCTGCACCTTCGCGGAAAGGCCATAGGCTCCCGCATTGCTCCTTTGATCGGCGGCGTAGCGAGGATCAACTTGAATTTAATCCACATCGACCTTCAGTCGAATCAACTCGGCGATAACGGCGCGGCATGGTTAGCGCATGGTCTCGTGGGCTCTGCAGTTGAGCGGCTCAACATGTCGCACAACTTCATCCGGGCGGAAGGCATGTCAGCTGTCGCCAGCGCCCTCAAGGGCAATGTCTCCCTCACCTACCTTGACCTCTCGAGCAATGAAATCTGCGGCATCGCCCCCGACGGCTCCGGGAAGCATTCATGCGCTGGGCTTAAGGCGCTCTCAGATAACATTGAGCACACGGCGCTGAGGACTTTGAATCTGTCTTCGAATGCCCTTTCATCTGCCGGCGCAAAGGCCCTGGTCCCCGTGGTGCGCAACGGCAAGGCGCTACGTGACCTCATGTTGGTGGACAACAATCTGACCTTCTTTGGCCTCGAGCCCCTGAGCCTTCTGGAACTTGTTTCTCAAGCCAGGCACTCCGACAGTTTGAAAATGCTGGAGCTGGGCAGCAACCACATTAGCGGGGTGACGTTTCGGAAGATCAATCCGAGGATGGTGACGTCGCCCTTTGATCACAACCTGCTGGAAGTCTCCGCAGATCGCTGCCGCTGCCACCACTGTATGAGCATTGATGCCGCGGCGAAAGCGAAGGGCATTGCGACTGAACCTGCAAGCGGGCCCGTGGGATCGCTGCTCGATCGCTGCGTCTGGAAGCCAAGTGGGTGGCACCCACGCAACGCGTAGCGCAGAAGCGCTGTCGAGTATTATACTCGTAGTCTCGAAAAATGCCGTGTGCCCATGAGGCCGGACGAGGGTTACACAAGTTAGGAAAGTAGCTCCCGACAGAAGGATAGTAATTGAACGTATCCCTCACCTTGATCCGTGATCGAACTTCCATAGGCGTTGTCCCAAGCGAAAATCAAAAGCATGGTTCACAGGGCGTTCGGTCGCGGGGATGTCCGCAGCGAACACGAGGGCCTTCAGGGAACTGGCAACGTCCATCCTTCACGAGGTATCCTCGACGACAGCGTCCATCCTTCACGAGGTATCCTCGACGACAGCGTCATTGACGCGTGCTCATCATGAGATTGACGAAGACTTGCTCCTATCGAACTCTGAGGCACGCTCGGGCTCGCTGAGGCGGCTGCGCAGAGGAGCCCAGAGTCGTTTTGAGATGAGTCCTGAGCCGTCTGCGAGCAAGGCATTGGGCGCATCGGCAAGCACGACCATGTCGGGCACGTGCGCCATCTGCCTGGCCGTGCCGTATCGCCCAGCTCGTCTCGACGCATGTACGCATCAGTTCTGTCTCGCCTGTGTCTACAAGTGGTCGCAGGCAAGCAACGCATGCCCTTGCTGCCGCGCAAAGTTCCATACGATCGTGGACGAGAGCGACCCCGATTGCGCGATCGCCGTGGAAGATCTCGAGCTTCGCGCCGAGCCTACGGCGGACGCGTTCGACCTGACCGAGCTGCAGCAGGGCGGATGCGTCGGCTGCGGCTCCGGCGAGGCGGAGGATGCGCTCCTGATCTGCGACAGCTGCGACGCGATGTGGCATATCTTCTGCCTGGAGCCGCCGCTCAGGGCCGTGCCAGAGGGCGACTGGTACTGCCCGAGTTGCACTCGAACGCGCGAACGGGTGGCCCGCCGCCGAGCGCTCGCAATCTTGTACAGCGAGGTTCCAAAGGAGGAGTCTCGTCAGTCTCGTCAATCTCATCAGGGGACACTCCCGCCCTCCTTTGAAGCGCGTGAGGAGTCTCGTCAGTCTCGTCAACCTCATCAGGGGACACTCCCGCCCTCCTTTGAAGCGTGTGAGGGCGCCCAGCGCCAGGCAGCCACACGCTTGTACAGCGAGGACGGCACCGGCCCTGTGAGCCATGCAAGCGGCGCGGGAGGACAAGTTGCATGCGCGGGAGGACACGATGCATGCGCGGGAGGACAAGTTGCATGCGGGCCGGGCGGTGCTTCCTCGAGAGCCCTGCCGACCTCGGGCCCAAGTGGTGGCCACGACGAGGTCGCTTTGGTGGGCGTCCAGGGAGAGGGCGCGCGCTATCGCATTCGGCGACGGGAGCGTGAGGTGATCTCGGAGCCATCTCGGGTGCTGCCCGACCGCCCGACGCCCGTGGCGCCGTCGTTGGCGCCATCGACACGCGCGCGTTCGCCCTCCTCGGACAACGATGCCGCCAGAGACGAGGAACCACCGCCGCCGCCGCAACGCGGAGCTTCCGAGATTGCTGAGATGTCTTCCGCTGTGCGGTCGCAGTGCAGAAGGCTACAGGCTGCAGAGCGCTTCGCCTCTCTCCTTGCGAAGCCGAACCACGTTGCGAAGAGCGAGGACACATTTCCCCACAGCGAGGACACATTTCCCCATGGCGAGGACACATTTCCCCACAGCGAGGACACATGGCGCATGGAGGCCGATCTGCGTCCGGAGATCGCGAGGAGGTCGCATGGAGGTCTGCGGACCTGGAGGTCTGCGCGCGCCCTCGAGGACGAGCTTGTCGCTCAGTGGCAGCGCCAGCCGCTGCCCACACGCGATGGTCGCGCTGTGGAAGGGCGCTATGGTGGGCGTCCAGGGCGCTGTGATGGGCGTTCAGAGCGCTGTGATGGTCGCGCTGTGGAAGGCCGACCACTCTCCCGACATGATGGCCACGCTGAGCGGGCTTCAGCAGCGCGAGCCGGCGCGGGGGACGCTTTACAGCGCGCCCACCACAGCGCCATGGACGCCCACCACTGCGCTATGGGCGCCCACCACAGCGCGGGGGACGCTCTTCAGCGGCCGCCACCGCCACCACCGCCGCCACCACCGCCGCCGCTCCCCCCTCCATCGGCGCCGCCGACGATACCAGCGGTGTTAGTGACGGCATCGGCCCTGCCCGCCGCGCCACCCGCCGCGCCGCCCGCCGCAATGTCCGCCGCAACCGGCACGCCGCCCGGGACAACGCCTGCTTGCCCATCGAAGCCCTCGCTGCACGCCTCGCTGCACGCCTACCTGCACAGAGAGCTGCGCACTCTCCAGGGCGCTGTGATGGGCGCCCAGATCGCTGTGATGGGCGTCCAAGGCGCTGTGATGGGCGTCACGTCGGACGGGGCGCTACGCACGGCGCTCAGCGAGGCCGAGTGCGAGCGTGTGGTGAGCTCCGCCGCCGCCAAATTGCTGGCTCATTATGGAGATGAAACGAGCTTCTTTCAACTGGATGTGGTCCCGTGCGCTGCCTTTTTAGGCAACTCAGACCCCACGCCCGAGATTCAAGCCGAGATTGCATTCTCGAGGCGGAGGACGCGGGCAGCACTTGAAGAGGGTGGCGTGGCTGCGGAGCCACCCCGCTCGCGACGGCAGCGCGTGCAGAAGCTCCTGCGCAAATACATGGACTCATTGCCGCCACGGCACGAATAGTCAATAGAAGGAACAACTCTCAACTGGCAAAGCTTTGGGAAAGGCTTTGCGTCCAGCTCGCAACTCTCAAACTCTCGTAGCCTGGCTCGAGCCTTCAGAGATGGCCCACTCTGACGTGAGCCAAGCCGCCTGGCTCAGGTGGTTCGACACCTCGGCACGTGTAACTACCTAAAATCACCTTAAAACCTCACGTGAGCCACACGATGCACGTGTCG